>JANIJG010010513.1:0-10523 GCA_024611175.1 Megaceryle torquata
AGTTTTGGGGATTTTTTCCTAATTGTAGTGGAAAATATCAGCTTGTAAAACCATGAAAGCACTATTTCAGATTTTATTCCTTTTTTTTTTTTTTTTTCTGCTTATCAGGACTAGCTCTGGTTAGTTCACGCCAAGCAGTTTTCTTTTAAATAGTTATTCCCACAAGTTTATCAGCTGCAACTCAAACAATATATTTGAAATAACAATGAAAAAGAACAAAACACCTTTGTTTAGAAAGAAAGTGCAGAAGTGTGTCTGCATTCAGATTATGCTCAACAATTTACAGCCAAGAACAGAGGTAAATCTGAGCAGAGGTAAATCTGTGTGTCTGTCTGGTGTTAGAACAGAATACCTTTACACTCATCTTTGTATTCTTTTGATCTTGGGTCCCTTTGCTAAAGAGTCTGTCCCCTCCAGAATTTGGATGAGGTTTTCTAAAAGACAGGCTTCCTGTACAGAGCTGTTCAAGACAGGACATGAGACAGTTGCAAAGATGGCTTTCTGCAGAAAGGTAGTAAAGGACTTGGAGAATAAGCTCAGCAGAAGAGTTCATGCTAAGACTGTAATACAGGAGTAGTAGTGTAGCTGTCCTATGTGTTGAACATTTGTATGAAATATTATTTTTTCTGCTTAGAATAGTTTGAAATTTTCCATTAGGTTACAAACAAACAAAATCCCAGTCATCAGAGATAATAGTTTGTATTTATAAATTTACATTTGTGATTTACCTTGGGTTAAATTAATTCATGTGGCATGGGGTATAGGTCTGTTTTGCTATTGGATATGTATAACCTTAACTACTGCCAAACTGTATTTGTTTGGGTTTTTATATTCCAGTGAATTAGAATACTCAATACTTAACATATCAGTATAAATAATACAGCTTTTCAAAGTCTCATGTAAAAGACATACCAATAATTACAGTTCTACTGAAAAGATCTTTTCCTATTAGTCAAAGGACCTACTTGAGCCATTCTTGTGAGAATGTGCTGATACTAAAAGAGGTGCACTAACAGATCCCTTCCTTTAAATTGGAGAGCTTATTTAAGAAGAGGTTTCTGTAAAAGAACTAGAAATGCTTATAATTAATACAAATATAGTCTCTTTTGGAATGCATGGTCCAATTTATTTCTTAAAGAAGTTCTTTAATATTGTTATATTTGTTTTAATACATAACTATAAATTTTAATTACAAAATTCAGTGGTATCCTAAAGAGGTATAATTTTAGACCTGGCAAAGTATTACAGAAGTAACACACCCTTGCACACCCTTGATATATGAATGCTTTCTATCTGAAAGCCTTGAGTCAAATCGTGATAACATAATATTTCAACGAATCAAAGAACATCTGTATGACTGTTTTAGATGTAAGATTCAAACTACAAAAACATTGTCTTTACCTTGCTGACTGGAATAACAAAGACACTGATGTTGTGTTGAGGGTGTTCAGATAGTTTCTGAGGCAGGAAAGATGCTGCATTTTCAATTAACAGCTTCATTCTGGAATTATGTTTATTTCCAGTTGCTGTGTTTCTGAGTACAGGAATTTTCTTTTATGTGAAAAGATTGCTTTACTTTCTTGGAAGTAGTATGATGAACACCTGAGTAGGGGAGTAGGTTCTTCTGACTGAAAAGAGGTGAAGTGAATTGGATAGTGGCATAGACAGTTGTAAGTACTGTGAGGAATGTGGATCAGGAATGATTTTGCACTTCCCTTTCCTTCCCCTCAATCAGCTCATGTATTTGAAGATCTTAACACATCTGTAGAGAATCCAGGAGAATTGTATACAACATAATGGTATGTTGAGGTCTGTACCCTAGGTGGTGTTTATTTCATGCACCCTCTGAAGTCATCGAAAAAACCATCACAACAGACTAGAAATAAAGAACATAATGCAGTTCTTCACATATGAAGGTGGTAAAACTGCTTAGTATAGGATGTTTTTATGTTTAATGCCACATCAGTGTTCCTAATTAGCCTCTCAATAATGAATTGAGGTAATTCAGCAGGTAAAAACCATGGCATATTGAGATTAAGAGCAAGCCACAGTTTGACAGAAAATCCATACATTCAAGAAGCCAGAGCTGCATGTCCATAAATATAGATAGCTGAGCTCTAGCTATGTTAATAAAAATGACTTTTGTCTATCACACACCTATATCACAAGGATTTGTTGTCATATTAAATACTATTCCAAGCTTGATTGTGTCAGAGGCTATTACCGATGAACTCATCATTTCCAGTCCACACTCCTTTTTTAGATAATGTTTCCTCTGTATGTCCATAATAGCATGAGCAAATCTTGGTTTACATTTTATTTAGAGTAAGTAGTTTCTCCATTTTTCCTCTGTATTGTATGAAATCATTGTGACAGGTTTCTTTTGGAGCACGAGGAATACATTCGCTATAGATAGTTTTCATACTTAAACTGGAAATTTACAGTGACTCATTCAAGCTTGTTTTTATTTAAATCATTAATCATAAGAACCATGTAAAATTGAGATGTAGATTGCAGGTAAAAGCTGAAATATATTAATGGTAGTATTATACCAGTAACTACAGTTCG
Source organism: Megaceryle torquata (assembly GCA_024611175.1). NCBI lineage: Eukaryota > Metazoa > Chordata > Aves > Coraciiformes > Cerylidae > Megaceryle > Megaceryle torquata. Next base: position 2,569 of record JANIJG010010513.1, read on the forward strand.
GGGAGATGGGGAGGAAAGCCAAAAAATCCCTTTAATCTTAAAAATGACTAGTGATACTCAGTGCCGCAAATTTTGTGCACTGTTTAGAAAATTAATCATGTTGTAGGCATGTTTGATTTGTTTCTTTTCAGTTTTAACTTCAGGAAATAGATATTTGGTACTTCCAGAAAATCAGATCCCACTGAAAAGCTTCTGTGCGGGAGCCCTAAATCAGCTGTACCAAGGCTTCTCTTCCTCTTTTATCTTTGTTCAAAAAAAAAATTGCTGGGTATAAAGATTCTGTAATTGCTCTTGGTTGTGGCCACTTTCTTACTAATATTGCTATTAACCTTTACCTTGAACTACACAATCTTTCATCTATCATGTAGCATTTTCCCCTTGGTGAATCCACTGCAGAAAGTGATAGTTTTTATTAAAAGAGACACTTCTGTGTCCCTCAGATATAATGACTTCATTGACTTCACTAGGGATATTGATAGTTATTACAGTGGTTAATAGTAGCTGAAAGAATGCATATCACCTAATTAGGCAGTAAATGTACTTGATTGGAAATTAAAAAGAGTAAATTTCCTGGTTCTTTCATCAGAAAAAAATGTACTATTGAGTATCAATATGCAATGACATTATTAATGCACAGTAACTTTGCTGTGGTTACTTTTTCTTTTACTCTGCCTGTAGATGTAGCTTTTGGAGAAGGGGGATGATCTTACTCTGTATTGTATACATTCACTGAAAAATGGGACGAATGAAGTCCTACAGAAATAGAAGTGATTCTTATCTCAGAAGCTGCTGTTTCAGCAGAATTTAAGTAATCCACAAGGCTTGTGCTGACCATTTACACAGGACACAGACATTCTGCTCCATGTCTCAGAAGTGTTCTAACCTATAGGAAATTAACATTTATTTGTGTCGATTTCATTTTCTATGAGAGAAAAATGTTTTTCTCTGTCAGCCTTTTGTAGCAAACCATAATGAAAGAAGGCCCTTGGTGGAAATACTATGCAAATATCAAACCATAGAGCTACCCTAGGGAAAATATAAGTTTCCCTCAATAGTTACTGAGTAGTGAAGTTACTTTTGTAACTTAAAGTTTCTTCAAAATTGCTAGAACTGTTTCTGATCTCTAAAATCAATACTCCCCCCTAAACCCTGAGAATTTAAAATTTACTCCAGTTCAGAATCTCAGGATCTATCTTCATGTATGTAACCCCTAAATCCATCTGTAGGTGCAATATTGGTTTATTAAACTAGAAACATCTAAATGACAGTACTCTTCCTCCAAGAAAAATTATGTGCGATGTAAAGGAAAAGAAAAAAAAAAAGGACTCTTCTCAGTGTATCAATTTACAGACAGGAGAGAAAGAGTACTTCACTTTATCAGGTGTTCTGTTTTACCTTGAATAATCTTCATTAGAAATGTTCCTCATTTCTCAGGGTATCCACTTCTGCTGAGTTGTTTCCAGTCAATAGTTCCTGTGTATTCTAACACCTGCATCCCTTTCCCATCAGTGGTAATATTAAGAAAGTGGATATGAAATCTCTAAATCTGTTGAGATTCTGCAGAAATCCCTCATGGTTCATGATTCAGCTGAATTCCTTACACTTGTAGAATTTTCTCGGATTGCAGTTCTCAGTTTCCCACAATTCATGATTGTATTTGCTACTCCTAATCTTTCTTTGTGTTGTTGTACCTGTGACTCTGAAAGGTCACCTTGCCCTGACCTCATGTAGATTCTTTGGAGAATATGAGATGATTAAATCTTCATATTACCTCAGCTCCATGCGGCAGCTGATTTAAGGTCATATTAATGTGTGAACAGAGTAGTCTGTGTATGTGGGCACTAGAAGTTAAATGAAAGCTGTTAGATGCACTTTCTTCAAATCTTTCTCATTCTGAAACATACTAAATAGGAAAAGAATGTATGTTTCAAGACTGCATATTGCATTAATACATGAACTACTGATGGGAAGCAAGATAGAAAAAAAAATGTGAATTAATTTGGTTAGTATTGCCTGTAGTCTAGGGTCCAAGTATGCTTGAGAGATATTAGCTAACTCACCTTCATAGTATGCTTCTGAAACTTAGTTTAGTTCCCAGCTTCCGTTTCAGAAGTAAACTTTGTTCCCAAAGAGCACATAACTAAAAACTTGCTCTTCCCACCCCAGAATTTATTGGGAGGGGAAAAAAAAAAAAAAAAAAAAAAAAAGTAATTTATTTCAAAGTTTATTACTTAACTTTGATTGAATTGAGGTGCATCTTTCCACCCCTTTTGCTCTAACATATACCCCCTGAGTACACATGGAGTGGCAGTCAGTTTTCCTGGCTCTTTTCATCACAACAGGCAAATGCTTTTTATGTCAGACAGATGCAGACTTGTTACCAGTATCTACTCAAATATAGCTGAAGACATAATCCAAGAACAGAAAACAAGGGAATGAACAATGTTGTACACTGAAATGTTCATTACTCCACTGAAGCCTATAATTAACAGTCATGCACTGCACAGTCGTGCTGTGTAAACGAGGGCTCTGCACCTACAGTTTCCTTGTTTCCTCCTTCTATGTGCTGATATTGTGTGGAAAGAAATCGGTATCTCTTCTGTCTTTATTTAGCAGAATATAAGCAGCTGGAAATCTGCAGCTTACTAAACAGTAGGTGTAGCATCTTATATGTTAATTAATAGCATCTAATTTCATATTAACATATTAAAGAGTTTTATGTAGTTATGCAGGATTTCTGAACAACTCTAGCAAACCATGCTAATGTTACAATAATCTGAATTTCACAGACTGGCTTCTCAGCTGATGTAAATGGCAAATCATTGGATTTGTTCTCTAAATTGTATTTGACGATCTTAACACATCTGTAGAGAATCCAGGAGAACTGTGTACAACATAATAGTATGTTGAGGTCTGTGCCCTAGGTGATGTTTATTTCATGCACACTTTGAAGAGTTTCTGACAGAAACCAGTTATGAGTTTAGTCTGTGAAGCTCTCCCAGAGGGGAGATCATGAATAAGCTTTGTATAGTAAGATGATTTGTAAAGCATATGTGGTTATAAGATGACACATGAAGAACTTGGTTCCTCTTCTGTCAGTCATTGGAAGAATATTGTGTGTGTGGAGCAGAAGTGCGTGGGACACATAGAAGTGTTGAAAGAACTTGTCCAAGTGGCCACCGGGCAATGTCTGTCCAGATTAATCTCAAAGCAACCAGAGTTCAGGCATAAAGTTACGGTGAACATGTTTGGTCACCCTTCAGGATATTTCATCACTTTTTGAAAGCTTTCTGATTTGGGTCAGCTCTTTTAGTTCTCTTCTTGAAATAATAGAGTTATTTTCAGGCTTTAACATTAGTTATATGAGATGTGTCTGCATTTTGAAATAAATTAAAATTCTCAGTTTTAAGAATAAAATGCATGATTTGTCTTTGGCTATGTGGAACAGTTTGTGTAATTCCTGTGAAGTTCCCGTATCTGCAAATCACAACTTTTTAAACTTTTATTTATTTATTTTTAATTTAAAACAAAACAGTTGCAAATCTAAAATGTCGGGTGTAGTTTTGAAAAAAATGAAATTAAACTGCAGAAGCTTTGGGCTTCATCATAATTGGTATGTCTACATTTGGGGAATTTTGCAGAACCCTAATGGACCTCAGAAAACTTCCTGAGCATTGCAGCAGTGTTTTATGTTTTTTTATTAACATTCAGCTGACAAGCAGAAGGCAAATTTGGAATTGACTTTTGTTTGGTAGGTTTTTGTTATGTGGAGGCAGCAGGACCTGGGTGAAGTAAGGGATAAAAGACTGTTACTGGGAGTTTCACAGAGTATAAAGGGACAATTCTTGCCCATTCTACAGAGCTGGGATGCCTATCAGAGGGCGCCTACAGAGCTCAGAGGGTTGTGATCAGTGGTGCAGAGTCCAGCTGTTGAGCTGTAAGTAGTGGTGTTCCCCAGGGGTCAATTCTGAGTCCAGTCTTATTCAAGATCTTCATCAATGACCTGCATCAAGGGATAGAGTGTACCCTCAGCAAGTTTGGGGATCTTATTAATGTTTACAAATATCTACAGGGTGAGTGTCAAGTAGAAGGGGCCAGTCTCTTTTCCGTGGTGCCCTGACATAGCATGAGAGATAATCATAGCAATGTGAAACACAAAAAGTTCCACCAGAACATGAGGAAAAACTTCACTGTGAGAGCCACAGAGCACTGGAACAGGATGCCCAGAGAGGCTGTGGAGTCTCCTTCTCTAGAGACTTTCAAGACCTGCCTGGATCTGTTCCTGTGTGGCCTGCCCTAAGCGTTCCTGCTCTCTAAGGGGGGTGAGACTTGATGATCTCCAGAGGTCCCTTCCAACCCCTACCATCTATGATTCTATGATTCTGTGATCAGATGACACACTGATAGCTACGTGGCTGGGCTAATCATGCATTTGAGACGTACAGAAACAAATTTACAAAATTAATTAATTAATTACATTACTTTCCTGTTGTTTTTTTGTTTGGTTGGGTTTTTTTTGTCATGGTTACTGGTACATGAACTACTGAAGCTAACGTTTGTTGACTAGGTGAGTTGCAGGTGTCTCGACCTATGGACTTCAATAGTGAATTTAGATTTAAGAACTGTAAGAAAATGGGTAATACTATTATTTATCAAACCTCTTAAGAAATTTGAGCTAGAACAACCTCCCTTTCAAGATATTTGTTTTTTTTCCGATTATATTTGGCTCAGGAAAAATGTGTTGTGGTAGTATTTTATTACTCCTGCCTGTAAGATAAACTGTGTTGCTGATGTACAATGAAATAATGATTCCCTGAAAAAATGAGACCCTTTTTCAACCCTTTCTAAATGCTGCCTTTGAAAGTTAGAGTTTGATTTATTCATAGAATTGAATCAGTTTATCTATACTTAATCTAGGCAAGATTGCAGATTAGAAGGATATGATTTTTATGAGAAATAGTTAAAATGCTTTTTCTAAAGGCCACAGAACTTCAGGTCAGGAAGAAACCTCAGGAATTCATCTGTGTCAGAGCCATAACCTACTATGGGACTGGCTATGACTAAATCTTTCCTAATGGATTTTAGTCTATTCTGTCTCATTTAATCACTACTCTTTTTGCATCATTTTCATTCATTCATTTGCTTTCCTGCTCCCATATTATTTTTTCCCTTTCTGGGGGGGAGCAAGATGGTTGTGCATATGTCATAGATACTTTTATATTAACTACCAAAACTATATGCACTAGTTGGGGATATTGGAGGGAAGGAACTATATCATCATCAACTAAAACAAAGTTATATCCAGAACTAATTAGCTACAAATGTTCATAAAATCATGCAATCATCGAATATCAAGTCGGAAGGGTCCTGAAGGATCATGTAGTCCAACCTTTATAGGTAAATAAAGAAGGAGAAAAAAAGAAATAAAAGAAAGGAAAAATAATATATAATTTATATGAGATGGCCCAGCACCCTGTTAAGCTGAGTCTTAAAGCTGTCCAATCTGGGGAATCCACCACTTTCCTTGGGAGATTATTCCAATGTTCTAATTTTTCTTCTAGAGTCCAATCGGAGTCTCCCCAGGAGTAACTTGTTTTCATTACCCCTTGTCTTTTCCATGTGACTCCTTGTAAAAAGGGAGTCTACATCTTCTTGGTAGCCACCTTTTATGTTCTGGTACACGGTAATAAGGTCTCCCCTAAGCCTTCTCTTCTCAGGGCTGAACAAACCCAGTTTTCTCAGCCTTTCGTCATATGGCAGGTCTTCCTCTGATTATCTTTGTAACCCTTTCCAGCCTGTCTGCATCTTTTTTTTTCTATAGTGGAGACCACCTATCTTAGCATGACTGTTAAGTGTATAGTTATCAAGTGCACAGGACATCAGAAAATTTCTGAGTCCCCAGTGTAGTCCAGTCCATGCTGGACAGTCCAGGGCCCAGTTGGTTATTTTCTGGGGCCCCTAGGCCAATGCGGCTTTTGCAGAGAGAGGTACAACTTTCATGCAGAGGCTTCTAGAAGAACACATACATCAACTATTAGAAAACAGGTATTTTGAATCTTGGGTTAGTAGGTAATATTTCTGATAATCAATCAGCTCGTTACCTCACCAGCTGAGGTTTTGAAATATCACCTCTTTCTTCTTCTTTTGTATGAGGCAGAGGAACACAGCCATGAAAATAATTTGTTCCTCTACCATGAAGATTTTTTATTGTCTAAAGAAGTGAACAATTAAAGAAAGCACTTCAAGTGTGAGAGGAGGAGGAAGTTGTTATTATTAAAGTCCAGAATAGGAGTAAGACAATTTTATGACCAGACTACTTTGGCAATAATCTTCAATTAGTTACTAAATACATACTGGTACTGAAATTCACAGGTAGCTGAAAATATTGGTGTATTCATATACACTAAACCATGCTGACTGCTGGTCAGGGCTACATTTGAAAAATCCATATTCACTAGAAAGATATTTACTGGTTTATTGTCAGGTAGTATTTTGCTTCTATTTCACAGGCTTTCATTTTTCCCAAGGAAATTTTTAAGACCAAATGGAACTTGAAAAATAATTATTTTAAATGAGGAGAAGAAAAAAAATTAGAGAACTCACAAAGCATAGCAAGAGATCTGTGTGTAATGTAAGAAGTAAAATTACATAGACAGTGATAAAGCTATAATGTTTCTACAGTAACACATAAATGGAATTAATCTGTACTATGTGTACTAATCCCAATGTACTGTGGGCTATGAAACTATTTTCTGGATTTTTATCATTAATTAAATTCTGCTTTCACAAGACTTCACTTGTCCTTGAGCATTTTGAGAATTTCACAGGCAAGTATTCTCTTCAAATGCTAATTTTCTGAATAACAGCATGATACTGAAAGCATCACTTCCAGGGAGGAAATAAATAGCATACAAACTCATGCTTTACTGAATGTCTGTGTCCTTGGTGCAAAGCTGTTATCACAGCCATATCATCCGCTTTAAGCTGACTGCTGGAAGCTTTCTTCTTCATATTAGAAATACATGTACAGTTGTGAAAACTGCCTTCATTCTTTGTTCAAAAGAAGAGGCAAAATGAGAGCTCAGTATTCTAAAATATTTGTATTTCTCAGCTGTTTTTCTCAACTTGATCAAGATTGCATGTGTGCTGTATATGGAAATAGGTGTGCATCTGCCTTGACAGATAATTTCAAATACAGAAATAATTTAGTACTCTTTTCCAAGTCATTTAACTGCAGAAAAAAGAGGTTATTCCACCACACCTCTCCTCTCTTCCCCTCCCCTTTCCCCCCCTTCTTTAAGTCCAAAATCTGAAGCATGAAATTACAATTTTACCCCTTTATGATATTACCTAGGTACATTTTAAGATTTATGTCTTGTCATGCAATATGTGTATTTATAAAATATGTAATATGTGAATTGTAAATCAGAGCAAACATTTTTTTTTTCATTTTATGCGTCTGTTGGAAAAGTCATGCATTAAATAATGAAAATTAGAAAATTGGGTTTTGAAGCATATTTCCCAGAAATTACAAGTGCTATAAGACATCTGCAACATTTTTAATATGACTTCATTTGTAAGTAGTTAAAAGCCAGAAAAAATCTCTGTAAAATAAAACTGATTTAGTGCTTGTGTTACCAAACTGTAAAGGAAATGACTAGTACCCATACTTCAGAATGTAGAAGTTTTTTGGGTTGGCTTTTTTTTTTCCTAAAAGTCACATCAACTCAGGAATTTATCCTTCTTATAAAAGACAAAATGTATCTCATTGGCATTTATGGAGGAATAGTTTTTATACAATCTTGATTAACTTCTCCCATCAGCATCTGTTGTGTTTCTGAATACTTACTCTTTGTGTTTGGTCCTCATGCACACAGGGAGGGGAAAATAGAAATATGTTCTGCAATAATTTATAGGTTTGGAAGATTAATGGTGAAAAAGGTGTGGACATACAA
>JANIJG010010515.1:6499-30448 GCA_024611175.1 Megaceryle torquata
AAAAAAAAAGTCTAAGTAGAAATGGGCTCATTTTACAAACCTCATATTGCAGATGCTATTGTATTTCAGTGCACTTGTATAAATTATTTAATTAGCCCTTAATATTTTTGGTAGCAACCAAGACCCTCTCGGAGTTGTAGAGAGTTGTTTACAACAGTTTCCATTCACTGATGTAAGCAGCTGATAAGAATATAGGATAAATTAAACCCAGAATTATGAGCAAGCAAAACACAATTTCAGTACCAGGTTTATAAGCCTGAGACGTCTGAGATTTCAGGACTTGTTATGAAGATTGTTATGAGGTTAAAGAAACACATTGTAGGTACCTAGACCTAGTTTAGCTATGATACGAGATACGAGGAGTTGATGTTCACTGTGGGCAGAACTTGCATTATACAGAGTAGTAAAATGTCTTTATCTACACTAGTTCAGGTTAACCTTTCAAAATAAGGTTTTGAAATCTTACCAAAATTTTATCAGATTTTTTTTTTTATTTTAAACCAACCATCCAATTTTTCTTCCACAGGAGTGATTTTCCTTTTTTTTTTTTCCTGAAAAAAATGTTCCCTTCTTACATGCTTTTTCAAACACAAAACACCTTGTTACTTCATTATGAAAGTACTGAACTTCAGATCAGATTTATTACTCTCGAATTTACATTCAACCTGCATACAACCATCTGCCAGAAGGCCTCTTCTCTTTTTTCTTACTTCTTCCTGATGTTCAGCATACATCCTGCTTCCCATCTCTGTTTTCAAATAAGCCAGGCTACTCAGGCAGGGGAGGAGGTTTCTGCATCAATAATGGCTGTATAAAAATCCTCCCTCTGTTTCACAACTTTCCTCTCAGTCTAAGTACCTGATTAACTCAGGTCTACAGAAAATTAAATCCCAAGTAACAAATGTTTCAAGCTTTGATAGTTTCCAAACATTTTTGCTCTGTTAATACCTAAACACTTTTTTTTTTTTTAAATGCAAGATACTTAGACTATATCACTGCTCAGTAGGGAAAATACAGCTAAAGAAGCTGTGGAGCTGGCTGCACAGTCAGCATCTGTGTGTTTGGACACAGTTCATTTCTGGGATTTGAACTTGAACAGAAGCCCAGGAAAGCAGTTATTCAACATACAGTGATTCAGTAAAGTTTAATACAGCTCTTGTCTTCAATGAAATGAGAAGAGAATAAACCTTCAGCTTATAAATCATAAGGATCATGGAAACAGGAACCATGTTTTCAAAGTCAGTCCTACTTTTAGTTAAAAATTATTATTTAACTTGAGGAAAAATGTGTCATCCAAGCAATCAACCTCAGTCCCTAAACATAAAGGCTGATCCACTGTGATATGAAACATATTGAGTAAGAATAGATACACCAGATTCCGGGTTTTCAGACATTTAGAACTAAAGCAAACAGTTCTCATAAAAATTAAAAGGGTTTTATAGCTATAGCTCTATTAATGGCATAATTTGGTAAATAATGCTTTGATCTGTGAGATTTTTAACAAATTAATTGAATTGACAGAGAATAATATCTCTTCTTTGTCCATAATATCATTAAGACAAATTCTACATACAGGTTTAAAAGAATACATTTTATAAGATTCTACAGAAGTCTAACTGTCATTATTAGCCATTTACGTTTGTGAGTGCCCAAACCTTACATATGCATTTGGATGTGCATATGTCATTTATGCCCTTCATGCATTTAGCATGCAAGATATGTTCAATTTTGCAGGATAAAACTGTTTTATTTTAACTTTATGCTTAGCAATCTCTCCAGAAGCTGCAAGATGGACCAGCTCCAAAATCCAGACATACCTTCTTCCAAAAGAGCTTGCTCAGTGGCATGGGAGTGGATGATGCTTTCTCCTTTGTCACCTCCTTGGGGGCTTCACTGGCCAGTGCCTGCTGTTGGACTGCAGGCTCAGGGGCTTTTGTATTCTGCTTAGTTGTCTGTGGCTCTTGAGAGGAAGGGACATTTTTATCTGCTTTTACAGAGGTTACAGGCTGCTGTTCAGTGCTCTAGAGAGAGAGAGAGGAACACACAGGCTATTGGGAATGTGTGAAGGACAAGATACTTGCAGCACATTCAGGCACCGCCTGGTACAAGAGGTAAGTGCACAGGCGACCATCACTGCACAGGACATGCAAGACTCCAAGGTGCAGCTCATGAGCTGAATCCCTGGCCTTTCAAATGAAGTAATGTCTTGAACAGAGGAAACATGTTACATAGCAACCCACCCTTCATAACAGAGATGATTAATTGATAAAGAAATTAAAACACCATCTTAGAGACTGAAAATGACAGTGAGAGTAATTACCCTTTGGCTGCATTATTCATACAGATAACTTGAGTCATCCTACTCACTTTGGTATTAGCTGCCTGTTGGGTCTCTTTTGCAGCCTGAAGGGAAACAAAACACAAAGACAAGTCTGTTTCTGGCAATGTCAGTTCTCACAGTTACACAGTTCAGGAATTGTCTGTGTCACAAATTATTTTATTTTTAGTGAATGTTTGCAAAAGTCCTGGCTCCTGCAGCCATGGAAACTGATCCCTGGCAGAGGCGAGGTTGCCAGCTCCCATCCCTCTACCTGTGTTGAATTGCTTTGTGCATGATGCTGTGCTTGCGGTCCTCAACTTGTTCTTTGCATTCCCAGTTTCTTCAGGTAAAACATTACACAGGGTTTAAAGACATTACCAGAGATTTTTCTGTGCTGAGTCTGCACGTGCAACTTTCAGTGCACATGTAAAAGCCAGAGCTGGGTCTATTTCCACCGGGGGAATTGCATACCAGTCTGGGACGTGCTAACATCACCTTCAAGCTTTGCTTGCTGGGATACAAAACATAGGCAAAGGACTGCCTGGAAACGAAGGGCACAGAACAACAGTAGCTTTATACAGGAGGTGCTGCTCTACAAAGAGAAGCTCTGCAGGTGCTGGAGTTTGGTTCTAGTCTATCAATTCACTTTTGTGCATTAGGTGGGATTTACTTTTTTGGGGAAAAAAAAAAAAATCACAGTGATAGGTCTCCTAGATTCATCAAAATACACAAAACCAGGAGGCATCCAGTTGTTAAACTTTTCTTGGACTGTGACATATACCAGTATATATTGACCCTAACATCCAGCACAGCTTACACTGAAAATGAGATGAGTATCTGTGCTGTACAAAGAAAGGAGCAGCAAGCCACAACCTCAAGGAAATGGGAGCCCAGCACCCCTGGGTTTAGGCAGCCTGCCACACATTTCACAGATTTCTTGAAAGAATAGGTGAAAGTTCTTACAGGAGCCAAGTACTTCTTTTCATGGCTAGCTCTGATGAACAAAATCCAGAGCAAGTAGTAAGAAGTCGTGTCATGCCACAAGCTGGCTGAAGTGCTAACACAAAACAAGTGTTAGTACTTCTCTTCAATGCAAGGCAAATATGCCCAGATGGGAGCAAAACCAGACAGGACCCAACTGCTAAATGCCATCCAAACTCTGTCTGAGGTCAAATGGCCAAATCAGATTGCATCAGCTCGTGTTATGGATTCATATTAGTATACACATTACTGTTTGAAAACAGCTTTCACAAGATGCTTTAAAGTTAGTATTCATGTAAACACAGGACACTGAAAAACAATGTTTCCCTTAACCTAATAGTCAATCTATTCTTAACTAAGATAAGAAGTGCACTTTGGAACACTTGCAGAAAAAGAACTTCCAGAGGATACAGAGAAGGGCTTAAAATTAAATATGAATATGTATATTAAAATAATATTTCAAAGAAATTAATTTCCTGTTCATCTAGTTGACACACCAAACTAAGGCATTTCAAATGAAAATAGAGAAATAGCACCTTTTTTTTTTTCCACTAGGGGTGATAACTTGAGGACTTGCCTGTCACATAAGTGCTCCGATTAGAATTTCCACTTTCAATCAGCATTACAAGCAAACTGTTGGCATCATTTTAATCCATCTCGTTTATTCTTAATACATCATAAATGATACCTCAGTTATTACTTCTGTATTTTGTACATGGAAAGAAGGCTGCAAAAATAAACTTACAAACAAGAAAAAACTATTTAAAAAGTAATGACATTTTACTGGTGTAAAAATTTAGTGACATTGTATTCCTTCAAGATAACTGATGTAATTCCAGACCAAGTCTTCACAATTTTATCAAATAGCCTAATGAAAGCAAATCATCTCTCCCAACAACACACTGCAAGATTTTTAGCTGTTGTAGAAGAGGCTTAGCACCTTAAAAAAAAAAAAAAGCTAGCCAGGTCAGGTTTATTTACTAGGAAGTCCTAATTCATTGTGGAAAATAATTCATATTTTGAGTGTATTAAATATCAAAACTATTAGTTATCAATGTAGTGTATACAAGATGAGATCAGCTTTAAGCTGTCAGCAAGAACTGTAGGCTTAAAACCATGGGAAGACTATTATTCCTTCAGTAATATGCAGATGACATTTTAATCTCAAAAGAGAGACAGTGGAAAGAACATTTTATTTTAAAATATTTAAAGAACTCCCTTTGCCTTGTACCCTTGACTATAAAGCCCCCTACTCACCAGAAATTCCATGTGGGTGTTTTAAAGAACATTAAATATTAATTACTTTCCTCCCCCAGTGGAAGGGTCTCTGCTTCTGCATTCTTTGGGCTAAAAAGTTAAAATTCTATGATTCCCTGCCACAGAACATCATGGAAGATTATCTTCAGAGAATGCAGAAATTTTTTAGACAGAAGCTAATGCTCTCTGAAACAACCATTTACACAGAAAGTGTGCATTTTGAGCGACTTTAAAGTATCCTTGAAAAGCAGACTTTTTTCCCCTCTAACATTCTATGCACTGTATCAGATGTTATTGTTCACCAGATCACCAATTATGACCACGTGACAGTTAAAGCAACATGGATCATGAAGCCTTAGCTGTAGGGGGACTGAGCTCTTGAACCTGTCTGTCCTACAATTGCAAGTGCTGTTCATATCTGCATAATTCATTGTTTGTCAGTACCTTTTATTTTAGATGGCCAGGGAAGTTTAGTCAGCATTAGTAAGTGCAACTGAGAAGCACACAGTGGGGAAGGTTAGAGGAATTGTTTCAGAATCCTGAGTTCACAGATGGCATAAGACAAATGTTGCATCTGAAGATTGTTTTCATATTGCATAGTACTGAAATGCTCATGCCAGTGGCACTGCCCAGATGCTGATTTCAGTTATTACCAATTAAACAACTTCTCTCTGTGACAGGAGCCATCTGTTACTGCTCAGGGTTCTGTTCTTGCTAGAGTTTCATACAGACCTTATGCCTAAAAAGTTTACTAAAGGTACTGTGTCCTAGCTTGGGACTCTCTGCCTTCTTTTTCTTGGCTCCTTTTGTTTGGGATTCTGCTGCTGTCTTTGGAGCAAGTTGCCCACCATGGCCTTTTTCCGCTTTTGATCCCTTTTGTACAACAGCATTTGAAGTTGAGTACTTATTGTAAAGTTCTTATTTCATTCATGAAAAACATTAAAACACTCATACATGTAGTATTAAAACTAAACATTTTCTTTTTGCCCTGTTCAATAAATTATATTTTAGAGTGGTAGGGTAGAAGAAAAGGTCTGGAGTACAGAATGTTCATAAACACATCAAGATCTTGGTCTCAACATTTTCATTCGGTGCAATTACACATTTCCTGCAAAGTGCCTTGTACCATGAAGAAGCTGTGGCCAGTCACACCAAAACTGGCCCTTTTTCCTCTGCAGTAGTCTGTACCAATTTCAATATTCCAAACCACACAGTGATTCAGGAACAAGTCAGGATCTGCTACACAGGGATCAAATGTATGGTCTGGGGCAGATCGGATCCGAATGGCATGTTAGTTAAACTCAGAGGATTAATTAACCCAGGCAGTATGACTCAACTCATTAAACTCCTGTGTTTACATGGATGAAATGACAATCATTAAGGGTGTGCCCAGGCTGCTGAATGCACACACGTCTTTAGCCAGCTGATTAAAGCCAGAGGCATGGCTGTTGACAGCCTGTTGCTACAGAACCCACCAGTTCAGCTTTGGTGATGCCACCCACCTCTGCATTTCAGCAGGAGGGGGTATGCTGCTGTCATGTGCAAAACTGAAGCGGGCTGAAGCTGTTTCTCAGATTTACAAGAGAGCTTCACTGTCCTCTTAGCTGTGAAAGTGCACAGCCGAGAGACAGAGAACATACCAGCCCTGCTGTGATAAAACCCAGCTCCTCCCTTCCAAGGGGGTTCGTGAGGAGTCAAAATGGCAGTGTGACCAGGACACTCAAAGGCACAGTGGCCCCTGTGCCAGTCAGACCACACAAAAGCCCCACAGCACTCAGGATTGGCTCAGGCTGCACAAAGGGGAAAAACCTCACTTAAGAACCCATCATTACCATTAAAACAAAAGTTATTTCCCGAAGGGGAAATGACCATTATTTCATTAGACATATCAGCTGAAAAATCTGCAGCTTTTCTATATGACAGTTGATAAGTTAACCTTGAAAAAGGAAAAACGTGAAAACATCTTTCCTTTAATACAAAATAAATACCACATCCTTTATATCAAGATATTAGTGAAGCTAAAGGAATTCTAAAAACCAACTCCCATTTAACCTCTATATAGCAAGTGTTCATATCCTGCTAGTCACTTGGATTTGTTTACCCTCACAGGTGTGATAGCAAACCAAACCCAAACAGCATATTTGTTTCCCAATTACAATATACCTGCACCAGCAGTCACCTGTTACAGAAGCACATGGGTGCTCTTGATAAAGTCAGGTATGCAAACAGGACTGAATAACTGGATTTTTCAGAAGTTGAGAGAGCTACAAGTCTCACTGAAACAGTGCAATTTGATAATGCCCTTTTCTGGATATCTTAGCCCAGGTTGATGATTTCCAGAATTACTGAGCTATAATCAGGGAGAGATGTGTAACCCCCATGTACTCACTAAGTTTCCTGGAAATACTGACTTCATTTTAGGACCAGGCTATGCATATATAAAAAAAAGGTTGAATAGGACAAAAAGGATAGAAAATAGGATGCAAAACAAAAATGTTGATGCCTATAGTGATTTTGGCTACTCAATAGCAAGGCCATCTACTTTTTCCAGTTCCATTGTTTGTTAAATTTTATCACAAGGATTGCAAGAAAAAATAAAATCAGTTATAGTCATAAAAATGTGTAAGGACATTTAATCTGGAAGTTCCCAGTTATGCAGTCAGTGACATAAGCCACTGAAACACTAGAAGACAGAAGGCAGCTTCTGCTTCTGTTGAAATGATTGTAAATTTTGGTGCTAACAGAACAGGAAAAAAGGGGAAGTAGTCTTTAAACATCTACATTTTTTCCATTTTACAAGATCATGTTTTCAACTTCTGTACTTTAAGTTTGTTCAACTATTTTTTTACTAGTTTGTTAAATACATTAGATAAATCTGGTATATTCAATATCTCAAATAGTAAGTGAAAGCTATAATAATAAAACTTTTCTGAATTCGGATATAAAAGACTGTTCATGGATGCTAAATGTGAGTTTCCTTTTGCAAGTGGAATCCAAGAACAAGTGCTTTGTGAAGAGGAAAGCAAGAGATCACATCTGCCTGTTGGAGGAGCATTTCTCAGACCAGTTCTGTACCTGTTCAGCCCATACAGATTTCAGTTGCCAGTGGGCACATCACATGCACTTGCAGTCAGCCTGATGCATTGTATTAAAAGACCTTAAAGGAACCTTCTCCTCAGCTCTGCATGTGAAGGTAAGAGCCCATAGCCGTCAGGGAAGGACAGCTCTTCCTGCAGGTCCCAGCCCTGTTCAGAACAGTTCCATCATCTTCCTGAGGATTCAGTTGCTGCACAGGAACTGCCCGTCAGCCCTGTCTGTAGCACAGTCCATACTGGGAGGGCTTCAGCCAGAAGAGTCTCAGAAAGGAAATGTTGGTATCTCCTGCTTTTTATTTATTTCAGTGGGAAGCTGATCCTTGCCCATCCTCCTGCACCCCCAGGGGATACCCAGCAGTAGCTGTGGATGCAATGCAGGGCAGGAGGGTGGGAGCAGGCTCCTGCCTATACCCCTACCCACCTGAGCACAGAGCTGCCACAGGCAGGGGCACCTTGCGTGTTCTCCCTATCAAGACATGGAGCTCTAGCTGGCATGAAGAGAGATAAGAGACATGCCTGTATGCAACAAAGAAGCTTTGCACAACTCTATGAGCAAATGGCGTTTTCTGGGAGCCCAGGAGTACTTCACTGCAGGGACCTGGAGTTTTCAATCAAGGACAAGTCAAAGTAACAACAAAAAAGGTTACCAGGTCATCAACCTTGCAGAAAATGCTGCAATTCAGATCTTGATTGTAACATATGATATAAAGAATTGCTCTGCTTATACTCATCAGCTTCTCAAATTTATTCACATCAGTTGGGGAAAAGAGGGAATACCCGTGTGAAAAACATCTAGTAACCAGTGACAGAATGAGAAATCTGCCTACCTTGTCTTCAGAATCACTTTTGGCTTCAGTTTTGCTTGGGGAGACCTTAAATGTATTCAAGAAAAAGAAACAGTCACACCCAACTCAGTCTTTCAAAAGATTTGAAAGATCATGTTTGAAACTAGCAGGTTTTTCCTAGCACAAGGGTGTTAGTAGTACAAATATTGCTTTTCCCCTCTATGTGGGAAAATTTATAATAGAAATGTTTCTCAAGAACAACTTATAGTCAATGGCTAAAATGAAAAATATCTAGACCAAAGATATATTATTCAAGCCTATACATCCACTTAATCCATAAAAATGGACTTTTAGAGATATTACAAAATAAAGTTTCATCATGCAGAAAAGACAGCTGAAAAATACCTCCAGGTCTACAAGCATCTATGCAGAAGAGGAAGCATGTAGACTAGGTCATCATAATTTGATCATAACTGCACTGTACCTACACATCTCTCTATTGCTCAAGTCATTATCTAAGGCATCTCTTTGGCTTCATTACTTTTCAGCGCCAGTGACAGCAAACATGCTGCATTTAGCTAAATGCATCCACATGGAATTCTTAACGCGATTTAAAGCTTACAGAGAGCTGAGGAGGAGAAGCAAAAGCTTACCAGTGTTTTAAGGAAACTCATGACGGAGTTATCTACTGCAGTAGCTGGTTGAGGGTTTTCTTGTTTTACCTCTGCCTTTTCAGGCTCTTCAGCAGTGAGACTGTTGACACCTGCTGAGTCCTGCTGTAGGTCTTTTTGGTTGCAGTCATCTATCTCCTAAAAAAACCAAAACAAACCACCAAAAAACAAGGGGGCAGAGTTTCCCCAGTCCTATCTTGCTTAATTTCTAATGGAATGCAAGAGTAACATTTGTGACTTGCGTTATGTTGCTCCAAGAGTCACAGCCCTAATTCCAACCATACTTCTCCAGCCTACGTATTCAGAACAACCAAGCATTTATACATCTCTTTCCCCTCTTTTTTAATATATTCAGCATTTGCTGTTGGTCGGAGGAACATTGTTCTCAGCTACCAAGTATAACAAACACAAGTAAAGTTGCATACGGCATCCCAAACAACGTTGCTTTTCTCTTTTCAAAGCTGAACTTGTGAATAGGAACACATGCTGAGATCTTGGCCTTTGATGGCTCAGTGTCTGATTGTACCATACAAAGATTGCTTTTGACATTCTGTATTCTGCAGTTCCAGAAATAATTTTTATCTAGCAAACACAAACATCATACAGATTAAAAGAAAGCAAAGAGCAACGACCAAAGTAGTTCTTCCAAAGATGATAGAGTTGCCTCCTCTCTTCCTGGAGTTGCAGTTCCCAGAGCCCAAAAATAGCTTTCCTGTGCTCAAGCACTCACTAATGTGCAATATTGAGTTACTCATTTTCTTTTTAGACACCTAAATAAACCAAAACAACTCTTACTGAAAAGTTTTGGAGAGCTTGGTGCTGACTTCTCTGCTGACTTTGCCTGCCATTCTGACCTTGAGCCTATGCAGGTGAAGCCAACAAACATTGTGTAGGGGAGAGAAACTTGAGACAAGTCCTTGTGTCCCATTCAGCATTTCTCTTTTTAAAAAATATTTAAAAGTACTACATCTGACTACTAATGTCTGGGTGTTATTAATAATCCTCCTCCCCTTTGTCTATTTGTCTACATGGGAAATGAAGGGCTGGATTAGTCAATTAGTATTAAAGTAAATTGTGCCCTGAACAATAGTGGCCTCAACTTTGGTAGGGGATTTGAGACATAATTGAACAGACAATCATAGCAGTGGCATAATTCTTCAGTAGATGTTATCAGCCCCAAGTATTTAAACAGCAGTACACATCTGGTCACTTAGGAATCAGTCACTACAGAAGCAGTTAGTATGCTAGATGTCCAGATGACTCCTGGGGGGGTGGGTGGGAATCAGGACAAGAAATAAGACTCATGAGCTTGTCCATATGTTTCCAGTAAATGGTATCTTTGAACCACTGCTTTCAGGCTGCCTGGAAATCTAAGTGACACCAAGGGGTTTTTCCTAACCTGACAGACATAGTTGTTCAGTGCTGTTTTTACAAGGAAAAATTAAAATGAAATTGTTTTCTTGAAAAACTTTTCTTGTAGTGGGCAGTTAAAACAACCACAATAATTGTATAGGATTTTCACAGGACATACATTTCTGTATGTCACTAAAGGAAAGAGCAGACTAAGGATACATAAAAGATTTAAAACTTCAGAGGGCTAATTTAGCATCAGGAAAGATGAGCATGGAGTGGGCAGTCCAAGCAGCATTTAAGGAGTTAAAATACACAAGGTTTTATTTGCAAGAACAGACCTGTCTAATTCTCCACCTATCGTTTTCCAAGTTTACCCAGGCAGAAACACAGCACAGTAGTTCAGAGTGTTTCAATAGCTATTTAGAAGTTTCTTAGAAGGGTCTAACACCCCACTTTGTCCAGCTGCCAGTTACAGGCCAGAGTGGCTCCAAGAACAATATGTCCCATGCAGAACATGCGTGGCCACACCAGCTTCAGCAGCCCTGCTTCCAGGGATGCCATCTAAAGAGCTCTGGTCATATGAAAAATGCTGGCTCTATTTCAGATGTTAAAGGGGCAAGAAAGGCATGAGGCAAGAGACCAAAGCAGCTGGAAGCAGCAAAAAGTTTGCTTATTTTTGTTTGATAGCATCAAGTATTTCAGTTATGAAGCTAGTTTTGTTTAGCAACATATCTTCTAAGTGCTGTAGATATTGCCTGGGGCAACTGCAGAGGTGACAGGTACCCCCAGTAGCAGCACCAGCTCCTCCAGTGTATCTCCGTGCTAAAGCCATGCTTTGCCCTGCAGAAGTGAAAGCTGTTGCAGACTGTGCAGAGATTGAGGCATGTTGCCATCCAAAAGTCCCTGAACTCTGACTTGCAGAGCACAAACGGGCTTTGTAATGACCCACTACTGCATGGGGAAACCAGCTCGATGATTTCCAAGCCAAGGTTGCCATTAGCTACTGAGATACAGCTCAGATCTGGACTTTGATAGATGCTGTGATCCTTCTTGCACTTTCATGGGAATACTGCTGTAGGAAGGAGCACAGACACAGGCCATTGGCATATAAATCAGGGAGAGATAATGTGGAGTCCTACAATATCGTGTTTTCAGAGCCATAGTCAAATAACCACAAAAACCTCTGTAGCAGCTCACTGCATAATATGCTGTGCAAAGCCCTGGAGGCAAATAATGAAAGAAAACTCTAAAAATAACAGAAGAAAGTCAGTATTAGAAGTTAACAGATACTATTCATTCATTTGAGGAGCCAAACTTGGGGGTAATAAACACCTTAGACTTATACTGTAGTTTCAGTTCAGTCATTAGAAAAACATATCAAAAGAATGTATTCCTGCCAGCACTTTTGTTTGTATGAATCATGGCTCAGTGAAACATTTCAGGCATATAATTTATCTTTTCTTTGGCTTACATAGTAAATGCTTCATGAATTCATGAATTCTGTCCTTGTTTTAATTATGCTGTGTTCTGAATGTAGTTTTGTAGACCACAAAAATAAAGAGTGGTTCACCAAACACAGAATGTTTGTGCAGCTCTTAAGCTACAACTGTGGAGCCTCTCTCTTACTTACCAGCAATGCTGTTTGTTTTTTGTTGGCGCTCAATTCAGGGAAACTTTGCTTAGCTTTTATGGGTACTAAAAGTCATAATCCACCAAAAAAACCCAAAACAAAGAAAACCAACTGTACAGCAATATCTGGATTTTTAGTACAATTATTTGGTAACAGTTTGAGGTTACTACAGTAACAGCAATTAAATTAGACTTGGTCATTCTCTCATCCTACGTGAAAACTAGCAACTTTAGAGGGAACAGAAGGCAACTGTGCTGCAAGGCAGTGCCACAGCCTTTGTTTTTGGGATGGAGTTTAAAGTAAGTTGGGCAATATATCAGAAGTGTTTAGCTGATATATTTTTCCAAGAAAAGATCCTTAACTCCTCTCTGCCCCCAACATATATTCCTTTTCTTATTTAAGGAAAGAAAGAAAAAAATGATTCAGAAATTAAAGGATAAGGTTAAAAGTTTACACTCCATCAGTTCTACCACTTGCTTACCCTGAACAACTGGAATCCCGATTTTGTGAGTCCTCCAATATTTTCAGTGTTAGAGCTTTAAGCACATGCGTAAAATAGGTACAGGCACTTTTGTTAAACAGGAGACCCGTCCTCAAGCAGGACCCTGGGTCCAACCCACTGTTGTGTGGTCTAGGATCCTGCAAACACACAGGTACCAAACATAACATACAGCTGCTGAGTGCCTGGGATTTCCAGATTATTCCCATTAGCGAGGTTCAGGATGTGCATAAGTATAAACTGAAGACTAACAGAATCCAAAGTTAATGAGAACCATCCAGCTTGTTTATATCAGGAATGCCTAGCTGAGTCAACAGTGCTTCTAGTATCTGTTTGAACTGGCAGAACAAGATTGAGATTATCTTGTCCTGTCTCCTGATGGTTGCATGTTACAAAGATTTGCTTGCTTGAGCTTTTCCAACATGACTATTTGCACCAGCAAATGTTTAACTCTGGCTTCTGGTTAAAGCTACTTCAGATTGTTATTTCATTACAGAGAGTTTCACACTGTACTAATTCAACAGCACAAACTGTGACCTTTCACACTCTGTAGTTTGCAATCACAGCAAACTAGGAAGTTATGAATTTTGCATTTGATTATAGAATTCTTGTGAGCCACAGGCAAAACTTATTCTTGTCTGTATTAGTCAAAAAAATATCTGCAGAAATTTAGTGTTGAAAAGCTTCAGTCTTATAAACTGCAAACACAAGTGCCATTATGCACTGAATAGATTATTCATTCTGAATTTTCATCCTGTTCTGTTTATGCAGTGAATGACTTGATATTCTGCTAGGGTGAGACATGGGATTCTTTAAATGCACATATATAGCTGTCTGAAATACCAGTGATGGGTGCCACTTTTGAAGGGCAATTGTAAAAGGTGCAACTGCTTAGTCTTACAAATGAATCTTCAGAAAAATAATAAAATTTATAACTTCATACAAGAAACATGATCGTCAAATTTGAGGAGGTGTAAGACAGAGAAGACAAGGTAGGAGAACAGAGATTGAAGAAACTTTTGGGGACAGTGTTCAGTGTTGTCAGTGCAGACGGTGAGCATCCTGCAAACTCTGTTCAACAATATTCAGATCATTAGCAATCATACAAAAGTCTTATCTGTAAGTCTGAATTAAGCCAATAAGAGTATTTGCTATTAAAAAGACATTTACACATAGGTCTGATGAGGTGTCCCTGCAGCACGTTTTTCCCCTCCTGATTGCAACATTGGACAAGATTTAAGCTAGATCGCCCATTAGTGCAAACTGGCACCTTTCCAGTGGAGCTAATAAAAAGTTATGACATATCCTCATCCAGTGGATGAATTTTTCAGTGGTTAAATTACCTGAAAATTAATCTTATAGTATATTTGCTGATATCAAAGTTTACAGGAAGTGTAAAATCTAAACTCATGTCTGTTTTCAGCTCTTTTCTTTGATTAGTGTGTGCTCTCAGATAAGTTACTTAATTTCTTAGATTGCATTCTTGTCTTGTAAAAAACAATTTTACCCAGCATCAAACTCCAGGCTCCTAAAGTATAAGGGACAATTTGACTTTCAGGTATTTTTGTTTTCATTAGTAGCTGGCTGCTGTTCATCATCCTGGCATTGGGAGCATGAACACAGCTACCTTGTCCAGACCTTTCAGAGACATACAAATGAATTAAAACTCAAGGTCAGATGCCAGCATGGAGCCATGAGGCAGACATCAGAACTATCACCATTCTGCCACAGGTTCTCCTCCCATACCTCCCTTCAGCCACCCCCGAAGGGGGTTACCTGCAATCATTTTCAGAGCAACACCGCTTCATTCCCACAGCCATCAGGACATCAAGTTCTCTGCTATTAGTATTCCTAGGAGATTTCATTAAGAGTGAAATGAATATTCCTACTCAAGCACTTGCCTTCCCCTGTGGGACACTGTTTGATGTGCTCTGTAATCCAGCAGCCTCTTCCACGGTGATGCGCCCGTCAGGAAGGTCTGAAGTCTGCCTTTCCTCCTGGGTATCAATTTGTGTTTTACTCCTTTCGTTTCCCCTCTCCAGTTTGAAGATCCTGTCAAAGAAGGTTACTTGTTTTGGCTTTGAGGTGGCCACATCCTCTCCCTCAGGTGTCACCGATGCCGTGAGATCGATGTCACGAAGCGATGCTGCCAGCGGGGCCTGGGTCAGATGTTTATGTGCGCCTTCCTCCCGCGCAGCTGCTGCGGGAACCTCCACGCTGTCACTTGGTGCTTTGTTTGCTCCGGGCGCCTCTGAGCTGACATCAAGTTTTGCTGATCCAACTGATGAATCTGTAGCTGGATCTTCAGTACGCCCTGGTACAGACCATGAAAACGCGAAGACAGAGCGGGATTTCGCAGATGGCAGAGCTCTCCTGGCAGCGCTCCCGAGACTCTGCCCGCCCGCATCGGGAATGGGGCTCTGCTCCATTGTCTTTGGGGAAGAAACGGCCACATTATCCTGTGCAACACTTGCCTTTGCATCCACTACAAACAGAAGCATAAAACAGTAATTATCCAGCACAGCAAAGAAGTTACAGTGGTTGTACAATTAATCACGGTGACCTCACTCTTTAATAAACTAATTCTGAAACGTGGAGCCTCAGGGAGGGCCACACAGAGTGCAGCTTGTTTAGAGACCTTGTTGTCTTCCTGTGCTAAATACAAGCTGCCGCTCATCTATCAGACCTGCCCGTCTGATTTTTCTTTCCTGTCATTCCTCATTGAAGTCAGTGCAAATGTTATAGTCTCCACAGCCCCCTCTCAGCTGCCAAAGTCAGATAATAGCCCAGGTTTCTGACTACTTAGCCCAGTGAACATGCTGAGGTTATTTTACTTTCCAATTAAAATTAAAGAAGTGCTATGGAAAAAAAAAATCAATAAAACTTGAGACAAAGTTATGTATTAACATATTACATGTTCTTCTGTCAAAGCTAAACAGGAAAAAGAATGGAAATTGTGAGGACCGATTTAATTTCCTGGCTTGCCAAACTCCCCACAGGGCTTTGCAATCATAACTTATTTCATTCATTTTTCCAAGGCTGTTCCTTGCTGTGCTGCTTACTCTTCGTAGTACAGCTTCTACTTGCACCTCTCCCCTATTGTCTGTAGGTTAGTTTATGCCTGATTGGAACACATATAAATCACATCTGCACCAGGCTTCTTATCCTTGCATTTAACTCTTTTTACTCACAAGCATTAGGTCTTTTAATCATGTTCTCCCCCTGCCCAAAATTATCACAAATAATTCCCCCTTGTGTACATACATGGCCACCACACTTTAGATAAGAAAAACTCTTTCATCTTAAAAGTATATTCTATGGTTTTATATTGCAATGGCACTTTGATAATAGAGGTGAGGTGAAAAGCCCCTAATGCTATGTATGCAGAGAGGAGGAGAAGGCTCCTTTACAGAAAATAAAAGAAAAATCTTGTATCTGTTTTGAGGATGGGAGACTGAATCACAGATTATGTGGTGTGAAGCATCAGTAAACAAGAGGAGGCTTATTGAGAGGTGAACCTTACAGCCTTCTCTCAACTTGAGCTTCTCCTCCCTACTTTGACTAGAATACATCTGATTTCCCTGTCAATCATCACCACAGATTTCAAGGATGAATTTACATCTACTTAATTACAACTGTGAAAACTGCCAGTCTCAGACTGACTTGCCAAATTAGAATTTTTAAATTGTCAGTTTCACTGTAAAATTGAGATTATTTCAAATTATAATTGTATTAGTCTAGTCAATATTACACCCTTCACATTTCACTTTAACAGAAATAAAACCCCAGATACCAACAAAACCTGTCTAAAACACCTGTCTCCCACAGTACAGATCTTCAGTGTTCAGTTTAATTTTTTTAGAAATTCTTCTTAAATGTAAGGAAAGCAGAGCATTTTTAGATCAGTTTTCAAAGCCTTCCCTTAGCTTTTCACATTAAAATTGTCCCAGCTTTCCACCCCCCCCCAGGATTTCGCATAACGGCGCCAGCAGGCACTGCATACCATGCGTCTGTAGCCATTGGACACTGTCCTCCTGCAGCAGTCAGTGCTCAGGGACCCTGGTCATGTCCCTGCGCAAATGCAGGAGGAGAACAGAGCCCCAGCATCCAGCTGTGACATCCCCTTCTCCATGGCCTTAACTTGGTGACTGAGAGCCCCCACTGGACCCTTGCTTCACAGTTCAGGGCTCATCCTGACTAGCAGGAGGTGGAAGCTTCCATAAACCTGAGGGATGAGAAGTGCTGAAGTGTGAATCTCAAGCAAATTTACTGCAGTACTTGCTAGCAGCAGAGACAACAGCTGACAAAGTAAGGGCTGTGGTGGCAAGATTCACAACTGTGACCAGCATTTTACCAGCTGGCTCTTAGTGTCTCTACTTTTAACATTTTTAATCTGACATTTGCTTTCTTATTGTGTTTTGAGCATATGCAAGCACACAGAAGGGCCAGAGTGCCTCAGAACCACCTGTTCTGTCCAGGTAAACAGATTTTTCACTTCCTTGTGTGTGCTCTAATAGAGAAAATGTCTTCCCCTGGATTCTCTCCGTTACTACTTATGTAAGGAAATCACTCACACTGGGAAGAGTCCTTTGCCTGTAATATTTTTCTGCAGTATTTCACGAACACCTATTTCAACATACTGACATGCAATGAAAAGGTACAAAGCTACTCAACCACCTATTTAGCTATTCAGTCAGGACCACTGAATATCAGTTTTAGTTTAAGCCTCCTGTATTGCAGAGCTATATGAAAAAGAACCAAAGCACTAACGTCTAATTATAGTTGGAAACTTGGGAAGGAAGCAAAACGCAAACCCTTCCCCGGCTAAAGAAAGCAGAAACAATATCCATTGGAAAATAATTGTAATAGATGCTGAACTTCTGCTTTATGTAACAGATAAAGAATTAAACACAGGAAAACTGTCTTTAGTATAAAAATAGGAATATAAGCTCATCATTAAGAAAAGCAGCCAAAAAAAGAAAAAAGTAGCTCATGAACCTATCAAGCTCCTTTTATCTCTAATTATCATGGAAGGAATGAAAGACCTGGAAAATGTCACTAGCATGAGCTCTGCAGCATGTCTTTTGTGTCAAAACAGTTCAGACTGTTTCAGGGAAAGTCTGCTCAGACACCAGGCAAAAGCAGATCCCACCACCAGAAAGACAACATTACTGTGGTGGGCTGAACAGAAGAGTTTGACTCATGCCATATTCCCAGAAAACTGTGGAGGAGAAAGGCTTTGGAATTGTAGTTTTTGGATGAAAAGTGCATGGTATTTTTGTTTTTAAAGAGACACAGAACTGCCATTCTTTTAAAAATTATTCCACAATCCAGAGGCAGAATTAGGAATAGAAGCAAAACCTCCCAAACTGTAGGCCCAGTCTGCAAGTAGATCAAAGCTGCTCTCTATGAATGAGATGAATAACTGCTCTGAAACTAAAATCAATATACAATTTACAACACTGCTGTGAGATTGCATTTCATACTATGACACCGGCATTTTCCCTTCAAGTATTTAACAGAACACAGTGACTGCTGAAGATTTGTCCTTCCTTTCCCTTCACTTCTTCGGGATATGTTAAAAAGGCAATACTATAGTTGCATAAAGTCCCTCTTCTGTAAGAATACAGTGAAAATAGTGATATTTCTTTCTGAAATTTGCTAGATTAGACTGACAGTTTTACCTTGATTTACAAGAAAAACTGTACAGAGAAGAGTAATGGTTAGTGCAATGTTATGTCAATGCCATGTCCCTGCTCAGAAGTAATTGCTGACAGACTTTACCCCTTCCTTTCATATCCTTGACTTTACCATTTTAAGCACTTCCATAGGCTGAGGATGAAGAACTGCCCTATGTTTGTTGACACAGAATGGGACCAGGTCTACAGAATTAGCATTGAAATGAAAAAAAAAACCCCAAAACAACCCAACCCAAGTGCTTACGTTGTAATAGAGAGAGCAAATAAAATATTACAGTGGACAAAGCAGAGGCCTCAAGTTGACCACACAAGCTGCAAAACTGACTGTGTAGGTATGGAATTATTTTGGTTCATTATGGGATCCAGTGCACCCAGAACCTTACAGGCAGAAAGCTTTGGTGCAGAATACCTGCAGCAAAGCACCCATTTCACACGTGTTTGGGATCAAGGCACAACACTCCACTGGAGAGAGCTGCAGATGAGGGCAAGAATCCTGAGGATGTGACTGACATGAAAGGAAGTTCATAACTGCCAGTCTGACAAACAAAAAGGCTGCCTGAGCTTTTGTCAGCTGATTTGCTATTGCTAATCAGTGGGAATAACCAGACTTCAGCCTGGTGCACGTAACAGATGGCAGCCAAACTCCTTCAAGTGGGACCAGAAGGAATTCTATCCAGAACTCCCAGATTGCCTTCCCCCACCTCCACTATAACCTGATTTCCTCTGAAGCTTAGTTTACTCTTTTTATTCATAGCAGCAGCCTAAGCCATGTACCAGGTAGACATTAATTATTGATGCTCAATTTGCCCAAGTTAAATCCTTCAGATGTTTTCATAAAACATGCACCTTTTCCTTAGCCTTAGATTGCTAGTCTGGTTTCAGCAGTTGTATGCACCCTTATGGCTAATACTTACACATAGGGAACGTATAAAATAAGGGCTATGATGTCTTACATTGGCCGCTTCTCACCTCTTGCCATTCACCCTACTGACTCTCATAGTGCAAGTGATTTTTAGCCATGGAATGTGCAAAAACTTGAATTGGCAGTCTTAATCATAGACATCTCCTCCTATAGGCTTCTAGCATGTGAAGATGTCATAATATAAATGCTAGAAGACAATTTTTTCTCATGTTGTTGCTTTTGACAATAGAAAAAAAAAGTTCTTTTTTTGAAAATGAACAAGCCATTAGCTAAACACAGTTTTAGTATCTCTGACTATTTTGAATGCCAGCCCATTAAAACTAGCTGTTTTGCTTCACAATGTAATTGTAGTACCACAACATTATGTTGTTCCCCGGAGTTCAAATAATCATGGAGACAATAGATTTTAATGGCCACGAAGGAAACATTAAGTGCTACAAGACAACATTTGGCATTAAGAAGTCCATCAGTGTAGGCCAGTGCAATGGATAATAGCCCAGAATGAATTATTGCAGCAAATACTAGGCTTAAAAATCTAAATACCCAGCAAGAGAGTGAATTTTCTAATTTATGCTTCTGATATCTTTTTATAGATTGTATAGGGTTTTTTTTTATTCCATTATTTAGAAGTGAATTGGTATCCTAATGCTACAATAGGTATAGATTTTCAGATGTCCAAATATACTTTGTGTGGGAGACCCCAAAAACCTGTCACGACAGGACACAGTGCCTGAATTTGCAGAAGTATTAAAGACATAAGACATTTCCCCTTTTCTTCAAAAAAGAGAAAAAAACCCCACATACTGATCTTTTGCAATCTTGCTTGACTGTTCCATGTAAATGAAGTTGAGAATACATTTATGCTCTAAGAATAATTTTGTTTCACTAGGTTGACTAGCAGTGTTTTTTCACCTAACATTTACTGAAATTAATGGAATAGGGGTAGAGAAGCAGCAGCAAGAATAGTAATGATCAGTTGTTGAAAAAACCCCAAACTAAACTGCATTGTTTCACACCTTACAGGCAGAGTTATTGCAAT
This sequence comes from Megaceryle torquata, assembly GCA_024611175.1. Classification (NCBI taxonomy): domain Eukaryota; kingdom Metazoa; phylum Chordata; class Aves; order Coraciiformes; family Cerylidae; genus Megaceryle; species Megaceryle torquata. The sequence continues at coordinate 26,751 of JANIJG010010515.1, forward strand.
ACATACTATTCTGTTAGACACTGGCTAGTAGCAGAATTTGCTGAATCAGTTTTATCCTCTGGGAGGAGGGAGTTGTATCTTAATTGAACTTTTCTTGTGTAATCTTTCTTTTTAGGAGTTCACCATTGTTTTAACCTGCATGTAATTGCCACCTAAATACAAACAAAAACTATGTAGTGCAAATCTCAGAGCTATAGAAATTTTAGTTCCAGCTGCCTTCCCTTTACCTGTTGTCTGCCCAGTACCTATATTACTCAAAGCTCAAACAGGCCAACACAAAACATTGGGAAAAGTCAGGATCAAATTTGTTTCCTTTTGCTTCCAAAGCACCATGTCATGAAGCAGCAGTAAAGGCACTGCAGCAATTTAAATGGCATTACAGGAGGAGAAGGTGGATGCTAGCACACTGAGCAGTGTTACAGCCCTGATAATCAATAGGAGTAGGAAAGGCAAGTCATGGAAAGAATCCCTAAGTGCCCACATCTGTCAGCCTGTTAGAGCAGAAACAGCAAACGTAGGGAACCAGTCACCAATCTGCTTGTCCAGATGTGAAGCAGATGGTGACGAGGCTCTTCCAAATAACATTACTTCCTCTGGTCATATTAAGTTAACTCTGAGTTCTTTTTTTCATTATATTAGCAGATATAGATTTCATAGACTCATTTATCAACTATACCATTTAATGCACAGCACATGGTCAGATCACCAGTAATCACAGAAATGCAAACTAGCAAGACAGACCACAAACATACATCTAACTGTTAATAAAAACCTCTTGCTTCAGGTGCCTTTTTTGCAGCTCTCCTGTCTTCTCCAGAGAACTCACTTCATGACCATAAAATAGACTACAGTGATATTTCTTACACTATTTAATTTTAGGAATACTATTAACTACATTTTCTATACAAATAACTTCTATCTCCAAAGAGCACTTGCACTTTTATTTCACCAAGATCTCAATTGCCTTACAGCTGAAATCGCACTGGTTTGTGTATCTAAACAGTTAATGTTTTTAACTGGTTTTTAGACATGAACAAAGTAAAAATACAACAGGACAGTCCAATTTTTCAACTTGCTACTTAAACTGATTTAGTAATTACATTAATTAGGTAATCCATTTAAGTAAAACAATGCCATATGCTTCATTTTATATATTAAGAGTAAAATGTACACTTACTTTCTAGGTCTTCAGACAGTGTAAATCATCTGGCTTTTATTTACTTCCCAGAACTCTGTTGGTTTACACCAGCAGAAACACACAGCTACAGGCCTTTTTTTTTTTTTTCCTAGTAGGCAGCCATTTAAACTGACTTATTAGAGCTAGATGGCATTAGGAAATTAGCCATGGAACAGAGATTCTGAACTGTAATCAGTACCATCTGCATATTGCCATACCAGTTGTTGATTATTTTTATCTAAGCTTAGATATTTGAACTGGATGTAACAGGCTGAGAAGGTTCTCTTAACAATGAATAATAAAATAATTTTCTTTCCTTGCAGAGTTTGGAAAGAATTGTTGTATTTTATTGTATTCTGAAAGCAGAAAGAAACCCACTGCAAGGGAAAAACTGGTAAAATTAACTTGGCTGAATCTGCAGAGATGTGAACTGAAGCAGCACTGCTCCGAATGAGCGCTGCCTGAACGCTGCTCAGAAAGGATCCAAAGCCAACAAGAGGTGGAAGGAGAAATTAATGAGGTGCTGAAAAGTAAGGAGAGAGACACATGCCTGTGGATGAGAGCAATTGCCCATGAATATGCGGAGATAACTTTTCAAAACTACTTCAAGCCAAATTTTTAATGCTCAGGCCACGTACTTCACACCAGAATTTAAAGATGTCAACACTGGAAGTGGGGCTCAGGTGCTGACAGGCACCTTTCCATGGGGAGCTCTGGGTTCAACCTACCACTGGTGTGATCACTTGAAAATCCACTTGGTGTCTTGCTACAAACACTACCCAAATAGGTCTGAAATGGGATTCACTTACTGAATGGTGATTTACCCAGATCCTCACTAACTATTCAACTTCTACACCAACACCCACAGTTTATACGTAAATATACATAATAGGGACATATAGTTTTATTACCGTACAGAAGCAAGTAGTGTGTGTATGTATATTTACTTTTTTTCAATGGATTCAGTCCCCTTGGTAGGGGTGGGGGTTTATTAATTAATTTATTTATTTAATTTTAGTTTGTGGTTTGGTTTCACTTTCGGGGGTTTTTTTTAATAGTATCTTAGATTCCCCTGCAGAATATCCATTTCCACACCATTAAATATCTCAATCTGGCATCTGAGCACATCACCTGGTAACTCCCTGCTAGCAGGGGGGATACCATGAGATTATTTAAAGACAACTTGTTCTCCCTTCCAACACATGAACCGCTCTCTTATTCCAGCCTGTAAAACAATATTTCATTGTGTTCCCCACAAACAGAAAATCTCCCTAACAGGCCATAGATCCTTGTAGTGGTGTTGTTGCTGAATCATACCCCCTTCAAGTGCCCCAACTTGTGCAGCAACAATTCCTCCAAGGCTTGTCAGAGGCACTGTTTCCACCAGAGCCCAAGCAGAGATAACTTTATGACAGGACACCTGAGGTTTGTGCAGCAACCTGCAAGGGATCAGTGCCAAATCATTCCTGTCCTATAATACTTCACAGCAACTGAAATCTGCAGTTATAGAACCACTTTTTTGGGGCCAGATGCAGAAGTAAATTCTTAGAACAATTAAACTAACAGCTTCCTGAGGATTTTGGAAATATTTTCCCGTTTCACCCTTTACAATCTTTAAGCATCCAAGCTTCTGAAAAACCACACATACTGATTCACAAGGAAGAACTGAAACATAGACTTGTCATTTAATTTGATATGACACACCAGTATTTATTGTTGCTCCCATATAAACCTCTCTCTGCTTGTCTGGTGTCAAAAGAAGTGCAAATATGGCACCCTTTCCCAGTACATACCTTCACCATTGACTGCAGGAGAATGCGTCTGAACAAATGCAACAGATCCATTTTTAATATTATCAGGTGATTCAGAGAGAGCCTGAAATAGTAAATGATACAGTTCTTAGGTCTGGGTATGTCACAGGAGCTAAAAATTGTAATACTGCAACATGTAATAGCCAAGGAAAATGAGAGGGGCCAGTTTTGCTTACTTGATAGCTCGTCACTGTGCATGCATTGTCTTCTTCAGCTTCCTCTGGGATGCTCATTGTATTCCCCATTGTTCCTGTAAGGTGGATGGTGGGAGGAAGGAAGAAAAAAAAAAAAACAACCCAAATACCCCTTTCTTCTCATTAATATGAATTTACTGCCTAATTCAAATTAAGAGCCAGCCAATGGTGACAGATATTGACAGGCTGTTTAAATTTCTAACAAGCCCCTCCCTGTTTTTCCAACAGCACCTGTTCTCATCATCAGTCTGAACCAAACAGTTTTACTCAAACCCAGTTAAGCACAGGGGCTCATAGCTGCTCACTAAAAATGGTACAAACTTCTCTTATTTGTTGAGGGAAAATGGATGCAATCACACTTGCAAGAGTTATTAGGACTCAGTAACATGGAGTTAGCAGCAGAATAAAATGAGAAAGACCAAAATAAATAATAAATTACAGCAACTTGGTGGGGGGTTATCCTTTCATTAAAAAAAAAAAAAAAGAAAAAAAAATGTTTTTAACGTTATCTTGGCA
>JANIJG010010515.1:30548-75673 GCA_024611175.1 Megaceryle torquata
ATTAAAGGAGGCAGTATTTCAAGTCATCATGAATCTAAACCCTGCAAATTAAGCCCTGTATGTGCTGGAGTTATGTATAACAAATCCTCTGGGGAAGTTCCTGCTGGTGGCTGTGGAAGGATCTGACCTCCTCTAGAGAGCTTCACCCATCAGCTGCAGCTCACAGAAGTAACTCAGCTGCATTTCCTTGCCTGTTTTCACTGACAAGACTGTAGCTGCAGAAAGTCAGAGACAACATGAACCAGCCACCGCAGCATTCATCTGTGGTCTTGGATGTGCCTATTGAGCATCTTGTGCTGCTGCAGGTGCAGCACTACTGCAGTTTAAAATGGCTTTCTTATGTTCAGACCTACTGGGCTCCCAGCTCTGCCTACAATCCAGGCATAGTTTTAGCTAGTTATTAGTCCATTAGGTAATTCAACACTTAGTGAAACTATTCTAATTTCTTTCAACTTTGTTTCAGGAGCAACGTATTTGATTCAATTTTAGCCTCTTTCTTATGTACAATTACACATAAGCTTGTTGTTTGTTTGTTTGTTTTCTCCCTGAATGTAAAATACATTTATGTACCATCTGAACTTGCTATGCTTTAGGACTGTAAATTTTGGGGGCCAAGCACACTCCCTGCAACATATTTGAAGGGTAAGGCAGCCTGCCATCAAGAGGAAGGTTCCTATTGACTTTGGATCAGGATATATATCTCTATATATATTGCTAAAGCTACATAAATAAACAATAAGGATAAACTATTCTAAGCCACACCTTGAAAGAGGAAGGTCTCCAAAGAGAGTAAAGCATAGGGCTGGAGCCAACTCCAGCTCATTCTGTTGGATGTCCTGCACAGCTGCCATGGCTACCAAGTGCTCTTCTGTTATATTATTCCTTTAATTTATGCCTGTATGATTCAGTGAAGCTGCAGAGGTATGGATGAGAGCAACTTCTATGGTATTTTAATTAAACAACATTTGGCTATTGTAGAAAAGAAGGAAAAGAGTAGTTTTGCTCTATCTTTCTCACTAGAATTTGAATGTGAGGACTGGGGACCGCTCTCCTTTCAGCCCACAGCCACAGGTGTCTGCTTACAGTTACTGTTTACAGAGTTCAAGCTGGTTGTGGTTTTTTCCTAACCCCAATCTACAAAACTTTGCTTTACAGGGATGGTCCAGATCTGGCTTCTGTTTTATGTTGTGTCCCAGCTGATGTGAAATCCAAGCCGGACCTCTCTCCAGAGATGGTTATTTATCTCTGCTAAGTGCCTGATGCCACTGATGCTGAAACACGAACTGCAGTTGTGTGCTGCCGAGATTCGCTGCATAAGTGGTGGCTGTAGGACTGAGCCTTGAATTCAGAGTGCAGAGTTACTGTACAGGGGTTTTATCGTCGCAGATGATATTTCCAATATAAATCAGAACTTCTGATTTATGGTGGAAAACAGCCAACATCTCCCCATGGATGTACAATGGTCTCTTGTCCTTGCTATGCAATTCTGTTTCCTAGCAACTTTCAGCATTATCCTATTGGAAGAGAAGAAAACAAGATTCAAATCCTACTGCTTAGTCTTGATGATAAATTTAGTATCTGGTTGAATCTGGAGGATTTACTTTTGTTTTCCATTCACAAAGCTGCCTGGTTTATGCCAGGAGACAACTTAAGCAGAGGATGGAAAATTTGCAGGTTATGTGGTCTAAAATCAGTATGTATCCGAGAGGAGGAAGAGAAGCATATTCCTTTCTTTTTTCTTTCTTTTTTTTTTTTTTTTTTGACAATGATTTGTGGCTTGATTCTCAATTACTCCAGTTTCCTGTTGATGCAGCTCTACTCACATCAGGTAAGTAACTTTCACTGAGCAGAGATCACAGCTCTGATCTCTGGCATATTTTGCTCCAGGAGAGCTTACCCATTCTCTACAATCAAGTCTGTAATTCTCACTGAATTAAAACACCCACAGTGGTAATGTGGAATTTAAAAAAAAATTTCACCCACCAGAGCCCTCTCTCTCATAGAAAGCTGGACAAGAAGATTTGGAGGATATTTTTTGCTAAATATGGGACAAACCTGCTACATAACCCTCTTGGAAATATGATCCCAAAACACCAAATGCAGTTCTCCACCATGCACATATATAATATGTCTTCACACTTTCTACGTCCTCGCAACGGTATTTGGTTATTGTATTGCATACAGGTGCACATTTGGCATGCTCTGGGGCAAAGTGGCTGCTGAAGAAAGGTTACAAATCTGTGGCAAATTCTCTGGGTACAGAGCTCAGTCAACGGCACACACTCTCAGTCCTGACTCATGTCCCTCAGTAAAATTAGGAAGGTAGATTGATAGATATGTATCTGTCTGCCCTATCTTAAAGAAAAAATGAAAGCTCACTGCCACCTATAGACAAAACTGAGTATCAGCAGAAGTGATAATATACACACATAAAATGGTATCAAACTGGCAGAGCTTCTACCTGCCAAGCAAGTAATGTCATAGCTGTTATATTCTGCCATTGAAACTCAAAATTGCTGCTGTGAAGACTGTTGCATCTGCTTGCACCCCTCTGTAGCTCTAGAGTTGCATAAAGGAGCAAATCCTTCTCTGCCATTACCATGAGATGGTTATGTTTTGCCCAAAGTGCTGAGGCCTCTAGTTTATATGAACAAATCCATATTCCTCCCATTTGAAACACCTTCTCTTGAAGCTAAAAATATTAAAGGTGGGGCCAAGGAAGGTTTCTGAAAAATAAGGGGCTTACACAAAGATCTCATCTGGTGTCTTTTTTCACTAACGTGTTTACAAAGACCTCCATTTTGAATGTGGGCTGCCAACAGCTCAGCAGCAAGCCCCATTTTGGCACTCAGTTTATATCCTCACATGAGCGATTTCTGAAAGATGCTGAGGACTCCTGGTGTGCAGTGACTTGTCTGGAACCATGAGTCTTTGGAAGCTCCCAGGACTTGGCCACGCACTTGTTCCTAATGGGCAGACATTGTCAACCCCCGAGGACCTCTGTCCAGCTGTGAACCCTACACTATCTCTTGGGATGTTCACTTGGCCTCCTTACTGGGTGTTTTTGTTGTTTCAATTGTTTATCATGGTTATTTAGCAGTACAACATCAGGCAGGACCTATTTGTGCCCTTTGTTCTATGTGTGAAAAGCACAAAGCTAGTTGCTGTAGTAAGCTGAGAGTATGAAGCAAACGTCCACCAGACCTGGGAGATGTTGCTGGCAAGATGTCTATTTTATGACAGGAGGTTTGCCAACATTTCCAGGGACAGGAAAATTTTTGGTAATTGAGAGGAAAAGAGAGGATGCTGATGCAAGAAAACTTTTGCAAAATGAGAAGAAAACCCCTAGAAGCCAAGACGAACTGGAGTAAGCTCCTCATCCTTAGGCTTCCTTTCTAGATGCAGACTTTTTAATTGAGTTTCAAGGATATTATCCTGGCAGGGGCTCATTCAGACCAGCTGGAATGCAGCCTGACCAGTTTAAAAAGGAACATGAACTACCAGCGTCCAGACCAGACACAGATCCAAAACAATTCCTTTTCGAAAATATGCTTCACTGCTTCTATTGTTATGCAGAAAATAATCCAAAAGAAAAATTGGGGTTTTTTTTTGATTTAAGAAAAACACTTTATATGAGCTGTTGTGTGCCATGAGCGTGAGCTCAATGCTTGGTAAAATTCTCTTTTTTCTCTGACTCTCAAAAATCATTGTTTTGATCCTGGCAGAGTGGTAAGAGCTTTGACTACTATGAGAGAAAATTACAACAAAATCTGTGTACATTGATTAAAGCCAGATAAGCCTCACCATTCTAAAGTATTGACCAACCTAGAATGTTACAATCACCTGTGTCACAATGCCTATTAATATAAAAATCACACAATTAATTCCTCACTAAAATGTACTATTTGTTGTTCTTAAATGTCAGAAAAAAAAAAATCAACTTTACTTAGTTCTACTTTCACCTAATTTCATTATAGGTATGTCCACTCTGCTGGTGTCAGGGAAAGGCTTAAATAAACTCAGGTATATTCCAGAGGCAGAGGAAGGATCTCGCACACATTAATTCATGCAAAAAGCAGCCTGGATTGTGGCTGCGGGGCAAGGACTGGAGCTCCAGCCCTGCCCTTTATCCTGCCTCTTGGAAAACAGGTGAACACAGGGACATGTCAGTGTCCAGACAGAAAGGCAGAAGCTCCTGCTCTGATTCATGTGAAGCCAAGGAAGTACTAAAAATAAGACAGAGTTTAAGAAAGTCTCCTTACCTTCCTTCAGTGCAGTTTTCAATTGCTGTCCTGCAGAAAAAGGTAACTCAGACACGTGTTGGATATGATGAAACTGGGGGACAAATGCATCTGAGCATTGTCAGTGGCTAAGGAGGAGGAATGGACACACAATAGACAGTAGTGAAGGGCCAGGAGAAAGAAGGATTGAGATGACTCACCTAGAGCAAACAAGAAACACCCAAGAACAAATTGAATAGCAACCTGGCAGCTGGCCGTGCATCCAGGACATGCAGAATTACAGGCCTTAAGGCTCTAGGGGTGGTTTTTAATACAATTCTTTCAGCCACTCTGCATTGTAGCCAAATGAGAAAAGCAAAGCAGTTCAAACATTCACACCCTGGCCTTTCAAGGAGGGAACAGTTCAACAGTGCCACAGAGGTGAACAATCCCAACCTGGCTGGTGGAAACACTCTGTCAGAGAGCTGATCTTTTTATTCTTCTGTGCTTTTGCAGAAAAAGCTAGTGCACTGAAAAGGAATAATTTATACCAGGCATTTTAAAGCCCCAGTAAAATAAGCCAAGCACGTGCAGGAGCTCCCAAGATCACTTAGCACAGAGCACATGCAGGACTCTACTCAAGCATAGGACAAAAGTGGCAGCAGAGGAAGAGCAAAAGAAAACCCAAGAAAAACCAAACCAACAGCAGCAGCAGAAGTTACCTGGGGGAGAGTGGCTGGGGCACCCAGCACCTTGGGAGCCAGAGCTGGTCTGTATGAGGTGCAGCTCAGCCCCAGCAGCTCTGCCCCTACCTCTGCCCCTGCCACCTGTAATCAGCCCAGGGAGTGCTCACAAACACTGGGTGCAAACACGCAGAGGGGTGGAGTAGTCCACCCTCCCAGCTCTTCTTGAAATATTTTCTGTTCTTGAGCACTCTAGCCAGCCAGACCCGTTCAAATGCACACCTGACTTTATGGCTTCAGGGCAGCCCGACATGGATGCTCTGTTGCTGGAAACCATGACTTTGTGCTGAACACCTAAGCCTCCTCCAAATACATATTTTTCCCACAATGGCAGAAAAAAACCACCAAAGTAAACAATGACATTGCTATTTGATAAAGTGGATCTTAGTATACTTCCATAATATGCAAACAGAATAATTGTTTATATTTTAAACCTTTTGTCACAACTTAATGCTCCCTGACATGAGTCACTAAGCCCACACTCAGACTGGGGGTGTCTGGAACAGGGAAAGGCTTTTTGTTATGAGTTTTGACACCACCTCAGCCAATAAGTCTTGGTTTCAGGAACTGGGGTTCCCAAACTATTTTGTAATACCAACAAAAAATTCCTTATTTGATAGTCTGAGAAAACGATAGAGAAGAGTTGTGAAACTCTCACACAGGGCAGTCTGGGACTGGACAGAGCTGCTGCTGCGAGGCTCAGAGAGAGACCACGCTCCTCCCCAGCAGAGCAGGTGACAGCAGCAATGCTGTTAACACTGTCATGATGTGAAGATACTAAAACCACAATGTCAACTTCTCCTTAATTATTAATGAAATATCCTGAGGCCAGGAGTTCCCAGAAGTTCTCTTTAGGCTTCCTTTCATCTAAGCCTGCTGTACACAGATCATTTGACTGTCAGCTTCAAGTCTTCAAATATATTAATCAGGTTGTTTCAAGTAGTGTGTTGTCTGCACAGTATGTGTCTCAGGATTCAAATAAACTGGAAACAAAATGGAATACCATTGCAATCCCTGCGATCTTTCTCCGTATTGACTTGCTTATATCATCTGGATGGCACTTTTATTTCTGTGTTTCTTTATGGTTTTTAATATAATTCTGTTATTAGCCATGATAAAGAAACAGAAACACGTTTGTGACAAACAAGGATGATGTGCTGTCTGGGAATGGTGTCAGATGCTTCAGAGGATGATGAAGAAACTGTAAGCATGAAAACAGAGCTTCTGATTACATCCACCCTCACCAGTGCATGGGAGGATGAGTGGCTATTCTGATTCCCTCAGATCTTCAAGCATTGGGTCAAGCGTTTTTTTAATTTTCCCCTTATTATATCACCTTAGATACTGTAAATTCTTGCCTACTACAAGCTCAGATTACACCTCACAAGCTCCATCTCATAATCCTGTTCAGAGAAAGAACATAATTTTGGAAATAGTCTCTGGAGAGCACATATGGTGGTTGCAACCAAATTTACCTGCAGATTAAAGCACAAAACATCAACCTGGTTGCGAAACCAGTCACCCCTTCAGTGAATCTGGACTAGTTTTCATTCACCTTTTCAAAAATTCTTTGGTCTTTCTCCTTGGGCTTAAATATTACTTAAAAATTAAGTAATTTTGAAATGCAGGATATAAATATTTAATTCTGGAAATACTTAATTTCTTTAAGAAAATGGTATTAAAATTCAGTATATGTTTGCACTGTATTTTGTTTTCCATGGATCTATTTGATCCTAAAATGTAATTAAATTCAACCTCAAAAACTTAATGTGCGCCATGAAAAAAAAGAATTTGGATTACCACATTTCACCTTATGGCATGTGCTATGAATATGTCTTTTTTTCCTCAAAAAAAAGAATATTCTTAGAATTGAACTCAAACAGATGGTACTATTGCCGAAGGATGTTTGTATGCTTTCTTTTATTTTCTCAGAATTGTGTTTGCCACTATTCATCCAGGCATTTTTTCCCCTTCATGACTTGAATCATGCAAGAATAATTTAGATGGTTTTAAAATAAAAGGTCACTGCCTAGCTTTGGGCATTTAATGTAAGTGCTTAAGTGAGGGGCCAAATCCCTTTCAGATGCTACATGGGCTGTGCTGGACAAACCAGGAGGTTGTTGTGACACCCATCCAAAGTGCCTTTCTTTCTCAAGTCTGATCCCCGAATTTTGGCAGCTGAGTTGGATACCTGCAACCAGACAATGTGAATGCCCTCAGTATCCCCATGTGCCTTTCCATATCATAACTCTTTGTGTTGACATCAAAGTTGTTTCTCCCCTCCGTGTAGCTCATCCTTCTCTGGCCTGGTTTGGCTGCACTTACAGCAGAAATAACCACAGCAAATATCAGAGGAATTGTCTGTATGCTGTGACTCCTCCGGCATCAGTGCAATTACACTGAGATCTAATTTGATGTGCAGTTGCTGAGATGCTCTTCTGGATTATGCTAGTGTAACCTTATTAAATTAGAGAGATCAGAGCGAGGTTTATACCGATTTAATTTTTCCCAGTTACGTGATCCTAATGGACAATTAACCATCCATTCTTTGAGGTATATTTCAGCTCTGGTTTTATTCTTCTTTTACAGCCATTTCAAAGACATCCCATGTATTCAAGGACAGACCAGAGGAGCACAGGGGGAGTTTTGTTTTGACTCATGCTTGGAAATTACTTCTCTGGGTGGCAGGGGAGGAAGGACAACAGTCACAGAGGAGAATCCTCTCTGAAGCAGAGGAAACCATGTGTTTTTTTCATGATTTTTCAGTGATCAAAATGGTATTTTTTTAATCTAAAATCTATCATGAAACTCACCAAATAAATCTTTCTCCTCTGCAGTAAATGCTCAGCTTGTGCATCTGACAGCTGCATAAAACTTCCTGTTAATTAACAGCACAGAGCTCCCAACAATTATATATGATTAGCCAGCTTCTTTTATTACTGTCCAGTATGAGAGCCAACACCATTCAGATATCGGCAATTGAAGAGCGGATTGATATCGGTCTATATTTGCATCTGCTATATGTTGTCTTGAATGGGGCTGATGTGTTAATTTAAGGTGAGGACTTCCATCTGTCTGTTATGATCAGAGTTTATTTAGCTGAGCAGGAAGGATGAGCAGCAATACACTCTTAGCAACACTAGAGAGAGCTAAGAGAAGGAACCTGCAGGAGAGCAGATGAGTTAAAAAAAAAATACAAAACACCAAAAAACTTAGGCATAACTCCAGTCAAATTCTGACAGTTTCAGACAAAATACAAATGAAGCTTTGACTCAGCCTTTCCTATTTCAGTCCCAAGAGAATGGGTGAAGTGAGTCATAGACTTCCCCCTTCTTTCAGATGGGGGAGGACCAGCCCAACATTTGCATTGCTTAATTTACTCCAGATCCCAAGCAGGGAGAGCTGTGTGAGCCACCTAAATCCCAGAGCCAGACCAGCCCCCAGCAGGACCCACACCTGCCCTCGGCACCTGGGCAGGTTTGGACAGATGGCCCAAGGGGTGACACACCGGCCTCTGAGGTCTGTCAGGTCTGCCAGGCTAAATAACAACCATTAACAGGGCTGAGTTGTGAAATAAAAGATGCTTCATCTACAGTGAAAATTTCCAAGTTCATTGAGTTCAATTTCATTCCTGGCCAAGAAGACTGTGGAAAGGATAAAATGGGTATGTTTCTGCCTTCTTTGGTCAGAGAAACAGGATGAGATGCAAGGAATCCAGCAGGGTTGAGAGTCCAAAGTGGGTGATATGGTTCCAGCCAGTGCTGGAAGGAAGCAGACACCAAAGAAAATGGATGTAGAGTTGTTTCTCATAGAAACTCAAATTCATCAGGAGTTACATAACATCTCCCTTTCCACCATTCTGTGGTTTCAGCTTAATCTGAAAATCCAAACCATGATTAATATGATCTGAATATCCCAGTAGGAATTTTCCTCAATGAAAATGGTGGCAAAATGCATCGTTCAATACCATGTCTCAGGGAAGGCTGTCCTAGCAGCGAGAGCTTTTGCACACTGGCACAGTCATTTCAGAAGAAAGGGAGAGTCTCTGTCCTATCTGACATTTCAGTGCAGATGGCAAACAACACAGCAACTCTTAGCTTTCAGATGTAACCATGCGTTTCTGAGAAATTTTGAGTGAGACCTCTGAGGTTCAGGTTTTTCAGATCAATTTAAGTTACTTCAGTAACCCACTGTAGAGTAGGTTTCTAGAAAGTCAGAGGCAGTGCAATGACTGCTACAAACCTGGGGCTTCAACTGATCTACCCCAAAATAAGATGTTAGCACTCCTAAACATCTGATCCTTAGAGTGAAATCTGTAATCCTTGGAACAATCATGAGCTTAAAAGATGGTGCTGAGGTGGAGTCAGAGGCATCACACCAGCAACATAAACATCCCCATCTTTTGGAGAGCAGGTGCTGTTTTGAATTACACAAAGAAAAGCACATCTGAACTCATCTGCCTCCAAAACTGAAATGCCTTGCTCAGAGTTATAGGCAAAACTGTTTCTCCTTAAGTTCTGCTTAAGTTTTAAGCTTTATTGGATCTGGCTCCTTTACAGTTAGCAATTCCTAGTGATTACTGAAGAATTATGTTTTCAGCAAGTAGGTTTTCCCCACTGTCTCTTGCGGAGCCCATATTAATTGTCAAATCTGTCTTGTATTTAACCAGTGTGGTCTGAATGGGTAATGAAAAGGAGACAATAATTGCTTCAGTGCAGGGAGCTCCAGGGAAGCAATAATTATTACCACGCTCCCCATACCTCTCAGCGGGGACTGAGAGTGAAGCTGCAGTCTGTGTTGCTGTGGTCTCGCTCTGAAATAACTCCACCAAAACCAGTGAAATCCCTCCAGATTCACACTAATGTGACAGGAGAATTTGGCTCACAGGCTTCAGCTGAAACACCAGGCTGAATGAGAAACATTTGCTAGTGCTGCTTACCCAAAGGAGCCTCAAAATGATTTTCCAAACTATTGCAACCTCTAGTTTCTCTAGCTGCTGACTACGGTTCACAGTGTTGATGTAGGAAGGGGACTGGGAATCTGTTACTGTCTCTCCTTCCCCCATTACAAAAAGCCAGACAAAGCAAAACCAAACCCAGGTTCCTGATGTCACTTTTTTTTGTTTAAGAAGGAGAATTACAAAATATATACCAGCTATTTCTTCATGTGGGAGCTTCTAGAACAGATAGAAGGTTACAGCATCACAACTGAAACAGAGAGCTATTGTATACATAGTGCCTTAGTGGGTGGGATAAGTATTTGAACCACAATTATTCTCCTGTACGAGCATTTTATGTTTCCATCAAATATGCACTGATGATAACAATACTATGTTAAATATTTCACCTCATTAATACAGCTCCTGCAAAGGCTGGGTCATGACTTTAACCAGCTGTCCCGATGGCTGTGCTTTCCCCCTGTCAGTCTACCACCCTTCCTAAGCCTGAGATAGAAAATGTGAGGAGTTTCACTTAGAAAATAAAATAAAAAACAAACAAAACCCAGAGGGCTAGGGGGAAAGGCTTGTTGTAGACCACATATTGCATTGTTCACTTTAGGGAGAAACTAGTTCAGGCACAATCAGCATGAACCTGCAGCAGGCTTACCAATAAGAGATGCAATTACCTTTAGGAGGGTGCTTGATCCACGTGGAGCCCAGGCATGAGGTTAAGACTGTACAAGCAGATGATGGGATTCAGGCAGAGGGCAAATACCCACAGCCAGGTTTTGGCTTGGCAAACACCTGGTGCCAACTGCCACGGGGGTGAAGTGGTATCAGTAGTTGCTTTTCTGTCATGGTCATGACTTTTAAACTTTATTTCACCACCAGCTCTCCTCATAGTTTTGGGCTGAGCAAAATGTTCAAGTCTTGTCTTTTCTTTGCATTTCTCCCAAGAATACAATATTGACTGGCCTCTTAGACACCTTGTTTGGATGCTTCATGCTCACAGGGCATGATCTAGGAAAACTCTACATACAACCCCAGTTGTGAACTGCAGCTGCTGCAGGCTGCAGAGTTCATACTCCTCTTCAGCACAGGAGAGGCCCCTTAGGTCACGGCAGGAGTAGGACAGCTGGAGCCAATTTTTTTCTTCCTGGAAAAATATGATTTGCTAAACTTATGTCAAGTGAAAACATAAGCATGGATAGTTCTAACTTTAGTACACTGAAAGGATAAAAGCTTTAACTTATCCAAGGAAACATTAATTTCAGTGAATGACTGTGAAGTATAAGAATATTGTATAATGTTATTGCTACCACAGGAGATGAACTTCCACTGCAATACCAGATATGACCTCTGACAGCTCCTACACGGCTCCTTTCCCTTTCTGAAATCATCATCTCAGCACTCCAGTTAAACTCTGTGACCCCACCATATTACTCAACGAGTTCTTCATCATCACGAGCAAAAGTTTTATTTCAGGATTACTCACAGCTTTAACAGAACAGGCCTGTCCTTCAGCACAGCTCCACAGAAGTCAATGACATTACACCAGCAGATTAGATCAGCAGATAGTAAACGTGACACAGGTCAGCTGGGAGAAACAAAGCAGGAATTTCAGGCAGCACAGGATGACTTCTTGTAAATCCCCCTGCTTCACAAAACCAGTTGTTGCATGTACAAATAAAATATGACGTATCTTGGGATTTCGTTGTTTAATTGATTCAGTGGTGCTTGTGTTTGAATGCATTTAGAAACATTTTGATAGGTTTAGGTTTTTTTAGACATTAATTATCAACGTGAAAAAAATTGTCAATGCATATAAAAGAGGCAGAGGAGTAATCATATATTCAGAATTCATACTACAGTCCAAGAGATCTACAGTCTAACTGTAACTCATTAGTAAAATCAGTAATACTCAAATCTAGCAATATTATACACTTTTGAAGGGGATAATAGTACCAAATAGTAACTTGATAACTAAATTTAATATTTAAAACTGTAAATTCTCAAAAAACAAAAGTGAGAACTACACATAAGAAAGCTAGCAGCTAAACCAGTTCTTCCTGAGCCTCCTTTTCTCTGGGCTAAACAACACCAGGTCCCTCAGACACATCTCCTAAGACTCTAAACTCTTCATCAGCTTCACTGCCCTTCTTTGGACACGCTTCAGCACATCAGTGTCCTTGTAGTGAGGGACCCGAAGCTGACAGCTGAATGAGTAATGCTCATGAAGGTAAGCAAATGATAGATCAGATAAACAAAGCCCAGAAGCAAATGTGGGTTGGGTGGAAGCACCTATAGGTCTTGTTAGTACAGACTGATTGCAATTTGCCTTTGGGAATGGTGCCAAGGGGAATGCCTTCTGGGTGGAAAAGCAGGTCTCCTAGTTAGCTTCAGGTTTTTTTAGCTTGGGTTGAGATTACATAGTGAATGCTTCCAACTAGTTTGACCCTCCAGTGCAGAGGTGAAATGCCACCAGCACAGATGGAGGCACAGCTGAGCGTAAGAGACACAAGTTAGCCCTCCCTGGCAATAAACACTGACTGGCACTGGGAAATGGCTCGAATGTCTCGGCCAGCAGTACCACACACAACTTCTCAGTCTGTGGAAGTGCAGGACAGGAATGACATCCTCCTGCTGTCCCATGAAGCGCGATGTGTATCTGGCTGCACCTAGGTGCTCACATTGATAATTAGGGCTAAGTAAAGATATAACTGTGTGCAGGTAACTATACTTAAAAAAACCCCACAAAACGTAAAGTGGGTTATTGTCAGAGAACTTCAGCTCAATAGCAACTATAGGAAGGTAGATGATGTGAGAGTGTGGTCAAAACACAGCAATCCTGAATTTACAAGTGCCTAGTCCTCTCTCTTTTCTGGCCCACACAGTTTTTTCACAGCTTTTTCTGAGGCTACTCCCAAATGGGGCTGTTTGCAGAGCTGGGAGGTGGCTTGTGTCAGCATCCTGCCCTGCCTCTAATTGTGGCTAAACTGGGTGGTACCTTTCTGTGGTCCAACACAGAGTGGAGGTCTTTGTGTGGCTCCCAGGTAGCCTCAGTGGATTTGTTTCCTTCACATGAAGGGAACAGGGATCACATGCCTGGACATGGCACTGGGAGCCATCCTGCACAGCATGCTCCTCCAGGAGAGCCAAAACCTTTCAAAAAGGTTCCTGTCCTTCTCTCCATTTTACAGTAGAAAACAGGCAGTCCAGCTTTAAAATATTCAGTTAAGTGGATTTTCTTACAGATCTTAAAGCTATGAAATATGGAGTGCAAATATTTGACTCATCTACCAATTTTTTTTCTCCAAATTTGCCCTTCATAGGAATAGCTTGAGAGGTGCAAGAGCTTGTTTTGTTGACCTTTGTCTTATTGCCTCTAATAAAGACACAAGAATATCTCCTCACTCCATGATTTATTTTAATTTAATTCATCCTCTGATACCTATGAACCACCCAACCTTTCTTTTGATACTTAAACATGAGGGGTTCTTTTGATCTTTCCTTTTCTGCCAAGCTCCAGGTCATTGCAAGTGTTATTCTGGGGCTTCTCTAATTTGCCAGTTTGGAAAGGATGCACATAGACTAAATGCATAAATGTCACCTTAATTCCATAGCAGTCTACAAGAAGGTTAACTTGTTTCTATGAATGCAGCTTGATATATATTTAAAAGCCTTTTATGTACTTATGCTGTAAGTCAAATGACGATTTATTAGTCCTTGCTATTTGTGCCTTTTCATATTGACTGTATCATCATTTTCTTCTTCCACATAGGTCTCTACTTTGAAGTATGGTAGTGGTTTTTTTTTTTTTGGTCATAGTTAGGTCTTTTTTTCTAGTGTGAACTATTTTTATCCTCTAAACTGCTTCTTCATAGGCTCTTTACAGCAGTGCAATAAATGGTGGCTGTTATCCACATTATTTTTCCCTGCTAATTCAATAAAATGAAAGTTTACCTTGAACACAGTATCATTGTCAGGTGAGTCAGGGCTTGTGAGAAATCACATGAATTAAACAAAACACTAAAGCCAGGCTTCTATAGCTTCATTGTGACAAACAGGAAAAAAGCTCTTTGTGCACCAGTGCTCTTTAATTTTTGTCTCCCAAGTACTCACAAGCTCAGACGCCCCTCTGAAAGACAGCCAAGATTTCACTTAGGGTTTCTGTTAAGAAATAATACATGAAGAAATTAATTCTTCACTAATACCTCTTCCACTACAGCATCTTCCCGTTAATAAGCCTCTCCTGCTGTTAGTAAGCATATTTACTTATGGAAGTTGATCACCTTTGGCATTTCTTTTCATGATTATGAGGCCTGATCTAGGTGATCCTGCGTCAGCAGGGGGATTGGACTAGGCAATCTTTCGAGGTCCCTTCCAATTCCTAACATTCTGTGATTGCTGTTGCCTGCTTTGTACCTTTTATTCCTCTCTGCTCAATTCTTCTATTGCCTTTAGTCCCACGTTGAGATTGTACAGGGCAGGAAACAGCGTGGGCTGGTGTTTATACAGCACAGAGTACAGGGAAATGCAAGTCCAGAGCTGCAGTTTGAAGGTACTGCACCATAAAAAATTGTCACTTCTCCTAACAGCACCTTCTAAAGAGATAGCAGACTATTTTTTCCCCCCGATGAATAAAAGCACAGATCAGGCTGTTGCTGCTACAGCCATAATTCATTCACATACAGAAGGTAATTTACCTTATAGATTTTATTTGGATACTATCACCAAATGATAGAATCACCCACATGACTTTTGTAGTGGCGTGGCTTGTTGGGTTTTATAAAATCCTTAATCAAAGACGTGATGGCAGCCATAATACGTGAGACAAAGCACAAAAATATCCTCCAAAACCCCACGATTTCCATACTGCAATTATTCTGAAATGTCAAGCGGGGGATGAACTCACTCTGCTGGAAACCTTTTCCCCGTTCTGGCAGCAGAAGCCGGGAGCTGGGGCCAGGAGGGGGCGGCTGCCGGACCAGGCCCCAACGGCAGGTGGCAGCCTTGACCCGCCTGCCAGGGGCACACGGCCCGGCTCCGCTTCGCGCACCCCCCAGGCACCCGGGAACGGCCAGCGCCGGGGATTTGAAAGGCAACACCCACCGGAGAGATTTTAGACTCTGAAATCTGCTTTGGAGCGGAACTTCACCGCTGTCGAACAGCCCCAGCCTTCCTCAGCAAGTAAGGTGGGTGCTGATACTTTAGGTTTCTGCATCTGAGGAGTTCAACCCACTCTGCACTACTGTGAATGCTCAGAGATGCTCCCAGGAAGACAAAACGCCCTCAGATAGAAAAGTTTTCCATTAGGGATATTAGACTAAAACATGGGAACCCCCCTTTTTTTTCCTTGCATACTTCTCTTGTGCATTCACAGGTCACCTGGGAAACATCTCAACTCTTAATGAGCTTTCCACTTCCCTGACTGAAGGAACTACTCAGTTAACTCACAATGAAAATATTTCTCAAAAAAGTGAAAAAGAAACCCTCAAATGACCTAGCTCATTTAAGAAGATTTTATTTGTTGAGAAACTATGTATTACATAACCTGGTCTA
Source organism: Megaceryle torquata (assembly GCA_024611175.1). NCBI lineage: Eukaryota > Metazoa > Chordata > Aves > Coraciiformes > Cerylidae > Megaceryle > Megaceryle torquata. The sequence continues at coordinate 46,013 of JANIJG010010515.1, forward strand.
ATTAAAAACCAAAAACACAGATGTCAAGAATTTACAAAATGAAAGCAAATGTTCTGAATTTATTGGAACACTTTTCCCAACTTTTTCTTCCCTAACCAAAATTGTTCACAAGATTTTAGTTTTATCCACATCCAAAAACAATTTTCCTCCCACTTTATTTGCCAGTGTAAGATTTACTTGCTGAAAACAATTAGCCCTAATCCTTATTAAACATAGGATGGCTTTGACTAGATGCTCACACTGGATACACTCATATCTTCTGTCACCTCACCTGAACCACTTTGTGTTCATTTACTTACAAACTGGCTGAGCCCGCACATTGTAGCACAAGATCTAAATGCTGGAGACAGACAGAAGGTCATTCTCTGTCACCACTGCTGTGATGACAGACATGTAACTCTTCCACTTGTTCGTAGAACAGAAAGAATACCCTAAGTCGATGGGAGCCTGTTGTCTGGCAATGCTGGTATGAAGTGCTGCTACTGCCAATTCTGAAAGTGGATTTGGGAGAGTATCTGCCTGGTTAGTTATAAGTGAATGATGCAGGCAGCTGGAAGGAGATTGGTCTCTCTGCCTTACAAATGAGGATTCTTGGGGGCCCAAACTTCCACTTGTCACATGCTGGCATTTCTCTGAAAGCTGGCGAGAGCTACAGGCAGAGGACTGACAGGAAGGAGCTGTTCACAGGAGTATGTTCACCAGCATAAGAAAGAGAGATTTATGAAGGGCGATGTTGAGGAAGCAGTATCTGGGGAAAGAATGGAAAATTGGCATTCCGTGTTTCTCATTGATGTTGTCTGCTGCAACAGTGACTCATTGGGGAGTGCCTGGAACGCTGTGTCTGATTTGCATTTCACTTTCCCCATCAATCTGATTAGTAAGGTCATCTACACATGTCATGGGGTAAGCCATCACATCTTACGGACTTGAGCTTTTTTGGATTTAATCATCGGAGTGCTACTTCAGATGTACAAAGCCGTGTCATGTGGCTCCTGTACATCCCTGATAAACTGTAGAGTTTATCAGCTTGGCAATTGCTGTTCCTCCTGCCACACCTGGCTCCTTCACCACTTCACACTTGCACTTTTAGACTCGAAATCTCCTTTTTTAACAAATGCTAGTGCGTCAGTGAACACAGCAATCATTAAAAATGGCAAAGGCTAAACCACAGAACCACAGCATGAAGATAAGGTTTCAGAGGCTTTCAAATGAGATTGGCTGCCAGATGGAAAAAAAAGAAAATTCAGCATAACGGTGGTTACTGCCAATGTGCTTTTGAAATAGTGTTAAATAAAACATTTTAGGATTTAAGATAATCTCTTACTAGAAGAGACCCTTAAGGAACAATGTGTTTGGTAGCTACCTAAAACCAGCTTTCTCCTGCTTTGAAGGTCTTGAATCACTCCTGAAGGCAGTGGGAACATTGACTGACCAAGGGTCTCACCTGCAATAGTAATTCAAAGGGTTCAACAGTCTGATCATTCAATAATTTAGATGGCATTTAGGTAACTAAAGATCATTCCTATCAAAAAAACATTTTCTTTCATATTACATCCACCAAATAAGACTATAATAGCCAACAAGGAGTTCCATTGTACTAGCAAGATTCAATTTTGTCCATTATTTGGAATTTTTTTCCAATCTACATTTAAATTTGTGGTGGACATTATAGCGATTACAAGCTGGCATGTGGACTTCTGGCCTTCTCAACTTATCCTGTCATCATGGCTTCAAAAGTTTGTCTTTCCAATCCTGTTTGGTCTGGTTAATAGCTGTCCACTGTGCTTATCTTTGCATAACTGTTTTGCAGTTAGTTTATGAATTCTGGATTAGAAAGAACTTAATGCACCAAGTGAAATCCTGTTAAAACCACCAAATTTTTTCCAACCCAGTATGATTTGTGTAATTTCCCCAACAGAAACCACCTTTCAGCCATATGTTGTCCTTGACACCAAATTAAAAGCCATCTGAAATGTCAGACCTAGGATTATTAGAAGCACAGATTTGGACTGATGGGGAATTTGGCAGAGGCTACCTTACCATGAGATCTCAACTTACTTGGCAGCTGATACAGGGTAGTCTGAAACAGAGTTTGCCTAATCTGTCCTCAAATCCAAGTGTTAGTAAGGGGCTGAGGTTCAGGACATACTTTACACAACTGCTTCTGGCATCTGTCCTGAAACTTCCATTGCCAGACAAACCAGCCATCCCCTGCCTTGCCTTTTCCTCACTGACAGCAGGTGTCACAAGGTGAACAACCTCATTAAGTTTCTGAACAGTTCTGTGACTTGAAAAGGAGTACTCTTACATAGTCTCATGCCTTGTAATTCTTCATGGGTGCTTCCAGCCACTCTCTCCCTCCTGCAAGCACATTTTCCATCTGTTCTCTTTTGCCTTCAACCAAGGATAAGCTTGTCTGATTAATTGCACAAGTATCTACATGTACAACTCCAACTGGAAGTGACATTTCTACTATTTAATTGCCAACCCTGAAAAAGACTCATCTTTGAGTGCTCTGATTTTATTTCATGCTGCTATGAAGCACACTGTTTCCCTTGTGCTATTAAAATAAGCAAACTGGTAACTGTGGTGCTTGAATGTTTGGCTGCAAAAGAACTGTTCTTGCCATGATATACTCATGGCCAGGTCTGGTTTTAGCATCTTTAGTAAAACCATAAGTTACAGCTGGGAAAATACATAGGTACCATCAGATTAAGGACATACTTATACATCCTTAAGAAAAAGTAATCTGCACAGCACGTTATCATTTTATTTGCCTTTTAAATAAATACAACTAAAACTCAGGAGAACCTAAGTTTTTTTTTCCTTTCACACTTGTCTAATTAAGAGTAACTGAAAGCTTTAACTATCAAATTTCTCTTTGGCATAGACCGGACTGCAATGCTCCAGCTGTTATGATCAACTCCTTGGGCAGCAAAACTATTTCCTATTCTAGCCTTATTCCTTTGTTCTCATTTTGAACAAAATGTCCAGTTTAGGCATGAGAAATCTCCTGAAGGTGAATCTACCTCTCCCTCTTGTCCAGCCACAACCCCACTGTGCGTAAGTCATGACATGACTCAGGCTGTCAAGCCACACAACTAGCTATGTTTGGTCTGAACTAGTCTCATTTTAAAGTTAGCTTTTTTCAGATGAAGTTTTTGTGTTGTTAAATTTGTTCCCTGGGGTCACAGAGTCCATGCTGATATTTTCAGGTGGGGTTAATGATTTAATGTGACTCATATGTCAGTGCTAACTCATGTCTCATAACAAATCCAACACCAATGACTCAGGAAGCCTTTTTATCATTGTATTTAGATGATGTGTGCTTACAGTGCCCAAGACTTCTAAAAGAAAGAGGTCATATATATTTGGCAGGTTTTTTTTTGTCCCTACTTTTCAACTTTGTGAAGTGATTAGATAGCCCTTATCAGAAACAGACCACATATCCCAGAAAACACCAGGTTATAGCCTCCCTGCTGCTGATAGAGGGCTGGGTTTAAAGAGGACATAATGGTTAATGTTTTTGCAGTTAGCATGTGACTTCAGGCAGAAGGGACACAAATCAGAAGAGAAATGGTATCTGTATCATGTGGCACTATTAGGGTTGCCAAGTTCAAAAGAAAGAATCATTTCAGGCCTCTAAGCATGTTCAAATCCAACAGAAAGGAACCCACCAATTTTAGTAAGCTTTGGCAACCACCTTTTAATTTTCATGAAGATTAATAACAAGAGCATTAAAGAAATACTGTTTTGGTTTTGCAGGTGATGGTGTGCACAACCTCAGTGCTCACATGTGTGCTCAAAGAGAACAGCTCCTAGTTTACATGTATGAGTGCTTCCCAGGTCCATGCCAGGGTGAGGCCTTAGCACAACACTTTTCACCCTGCTGCTGATTTCCCTGGAGTATGATACTAAAGGCAGCAATAGGATGTTTCAGGTAGATAGTGTCACCACATGCCCTGCAGTTTAAATGTAGCCAAAAAATTCCACTGGAGAAACATTAATTCAGTAGAATACCTTCAAGTATATAACGAGCTATATTAGCCTTTTCTGGACATAACCAAATGGCTATTGAATGCTGCAACTAGGCACTGAAAGTTTTCTTAGCACTTTTTTTTAACAGCAAAGGTAGAACTTGGTTAGGATAAACTGAATTGAGCTAATTTCAAAGTGAGGTATTTTGCAATTATGGGAGCAGGGACTGTGGTAGATATACTTGCCTTATATCAGTATCCCTATTGATTTGCCAGAGGCAGAGGTAGAATAAAAAGCAGATAATTTTTTCATCAAAAATAAAGAATAAGGTTGTAATGTTGAATCATAATATATACTACATAGCAAAAGTGTGGGAACAGAGCTGAGACCTGGAGGTGGCTCATATTACTAATACTTGCTGAAAAAGCCTTGTTTTAACTTAAATACAGTGTTATATAAATGTAAGACTGTTAAGCTGGTGAGATATAAGGCCTACTATTTTTTTCTAGAAGAATTTTAGTTGGAAATTCCAAGAACATTATTGCATTTGTAGATCATGCAATTTCATACTAAAACACTTCCAAAGAGTGATCTTGGTATTTACTTAACTCAGGATTTTTAAGAGTTATAAATAACTGGTAGGAAGTACTACACGTACCACTAGTTTGTATAATATTTAAGCGAGGTCAGTAAGCAATGAACTCTTCAGGTAACGGAGTCCAGTAGACAATTATTGCCTGACACTTCAGTTTTCTATTTGGATAATTTGACCTTTTAATTGAGCACTTAACCTGAAAGTTTACACAGTTTGAGGCCCCTTTTTAGGGGAAAGCCCTCTATTACACATTCTCCAAATTTCCAATTAAAAGAAAAAAATTAAAAGCTATCATTTAACTGACAACTGGTGTTAAAGCTCACAGGAAAAATACTGGGGTGTTTTTACCTCAAGCAGCAGTGCCCTATTTTCCGACAGGGCAGAGTGGGTCACGTACTCATGACAGTGCTGGGATAGGCTGCACTCTTTGGCCTTTCCCTTATCGTGCGAGGGATTCGAGCTGCATATTTGTTCTGCATGCACATAGTAGACTCGGCGCGAGCTAAGTCTTCTGTGTGTACATAGCATGGCTACATTTCATGTTTTCCCCCAAATGCAGTGTTTTCCTGGAAGCACTGGATTTGCTGTGTATGTGCAATTAATTCACTCAGCAAATTCTTAAGGCCATGCTGGGAAAAGGCTTGAGAAGGCAGCAGCCAGGACTGGGCTGTTTCTGCTGCCCATATGTCAAGCCTGCTGGCAACCTGCTCCCTGTGTGTTCCTAAATTGCCACCAAGAAAAGGCTTTTACAAGACTGGGCTGATGTCTTGATGGTCTAGATACTGTCTGCACCTTGTAGGCTGAGTTACATACCTAAAGACTGACACTGCTTATACAAGAGGATTCTGCTGAAATTTTTGTTTAGAAAAGACACATTGATTAAAGAAAAAAAATTCTTTGTGTACTTTCTGCAGCAGCTGGTTAATTTTACATCTCTTATGGGCTGCCCAGCTGGTGAAATAGGTTGTAACACTACCGAGGAACTAGCACAGGCTTTCTGATGCCTCAAATTCCAGTGTTGTTTTTTTTTCCACCCTTAATAGGGTCTAATAAAAGATGACAAGAAAACTGTTTTCCTTTAGATCAGCGATTACTGAAAGCAAGGGCAGTGCTCTTACTCATAAACAAGCTTGATTATCCCGGCAAACTCACTCATCCATTCTGAGACAAATATATTCAAGTTCAGATCATGCAGTTCATTGCTGGTAAGAGGGAGAAACTTTTGCAATAAGTTTGTGAGCTGATCACCATTTCCTACTAGTTTTTTTCCTAACAGGTTTCCCAAGAAAATTAAAGAAAACCCCATCTAGACTTTTGAACACCATTGACTGCCCAATGCTTTTGTTGGCTGCAACAAACCTGGACTTGGAAGAATTTGTGCAACATGTAGATGGAATGGGTAGTGGAGATAACTGGACATGCAAAAGCAAACTTGGGGTTTAGGATGCTTCTGCGTGTGGGGGGGAAGAGATGAAGTTTGACACAGAACCAATCTAGAAGAAAATTCTCAATGAGATTGAAGAGAATTCAGGGAGAAATGGTTGTGGGAGAAAGTTTTTATAACACCTCTCAAAACACGGGCATGAAAAAAGGAAAAACAGTGGCTATAAAGACTTTGTTACCAGTTAGACTGAATATTTTCAGTATCCTCTATGCAATAAGAAAGTGGTGTGAGTCAAGCCTTACCAGACAAGATGTCCACAACTGCCTTTTTGGCAGTTCTAACCAAGCCCAACCAATTAAAATGCAAAATTAATGATAGCCTCTCTTCTAGAACAAGTACTTTGAGGAAAAGGCAAATAGAGCTTTACCAATGTCTGTCTAAAATATGGAAGTGGTCATTTCTAGCATAGTCAGCCATGTCCTGTTTGTCATCAAAATCAGAAAGTAGCCTTCTGCCTCATATGGATATCATATGCTGTCCTAAGATGGACACACACAATTAATGGAGTCATAAGCCTTAAATCAAAGTAAAGAATCTTGTAGAGCAAATATAGTAACTCAAATGTCCTCCTGCTGGGGCTAGTGACAATGACCACACACATTTCCTTGTACTCAGTCAGTTTTCTTTAGTAAAAAGCCATCAGCTAAGCCACAAGTGGAAGACAGAAAATGGCTGAAAAACACATTTCAAAGAACAGCATGTAGGTACATTCCCTATTTTTCCCCCCACTAATAAATAACTTGCACTGAATTTCCCACTAAGAGTTGGGGTCCCCTGGGTTGGCTCAAAACAAGCAGGGACTGGCCAGCAGTCCTTTGGGTGAGGGCTAAATTGATTCCTGCTTAATTGATCTGAGCTGAAGGAGTTCATATGAGCTAGCAAAGGAAAGTCATAATCTACATGTGATTATTGTGCTGTCAGCCAAGTCATTCTGGCTCAAGCAAGGCCCCAAGACATAACCACCTGAAAGCTCCTGCTCCCCCTATTCTGCCTGGAAGAGCCTTTTCACCTTTACCCAAGAAATGTTATCTGTGTGCTCTGAACTGATAAGAGTTGGTGGAAATCTTGCTCTGAGAGCACCTGTGAGAAGAAATGTTTAACTTGTAAGAGCAGGGAAGAGCAAACAGTTATTCTGTATGTTTATTATTTGTCTTAATTCTGTCCAGTGTGGAAATTTTAAAAAACAATGAATACTTTATTTCTTATGTGAACATAAAAATGGATTAATCCCACTAACCTGACAGGAAAACTGGGAGTGTTGAGATCAAAAAGAGGGGAAATGCACATGCGTCTAGAAAAATGTTAATTTTTTTTCACAAATGAACATAACATGTAGTTGGGTGATCCAAGTCAATGGAATATTATTCTTAGAAAAAGTAGTAAACACTCCATTTCTATTTCTCACTTAACCTTTCAAATAAAAATACCACTAGACATTAAAGTGTTATGTTGCTTTAAAATAAATGCAGCTCTCCTGGCCTGTTAATTTTTTTTTTTTCATTCTTCTGAGTTAAGATGGCTACAATGTGCCACATGTTACCCACATACTGATGCTGAATCCTACTTGCTGCACCCTAACCCATGGTGGCATTTTTAGTTTACACATGTGATCCACATTATCTTTGGGCAACAAGGCATCTTAATATGGTCTGAATCTTTTACTTCCTCTTACACCATGGCTACTCTGCTCTTTAGACTCAAAGTAGCTCCTAAAATGCTAATATTAGCAAGTCTGAGAAAAAAGTACAGCTGAGACTTATGAGCCTGCATCTGCCTCTTGTCTCCCAGGGACACATCCTCCTGACAGCCCTGTGCTGCTCTTCTCCTACATCAACAGGCAGGTTGAGTCAGGAAGCTTGTGATAACTTGGCCTGAATAGTCAGGCTGTGGCTACTGGGTCACCAGCCAGGGGTAAGTTTGCCACCCTGGAACCAGCCAGCCCAGGCTGTGCTGCTGCATGTGGCATGGGCTGAGTGACTGCAATGCTGCTGGCACCACCACAGGCACCTGCTCCTTCTTGCTCAGGCATCCTGTCAGAGCCCTCTATTGTTTAAGTGGGTATCAAGTCATAAAGTTCACAGAAGCAGATTGCAAAGGGGGAATGTATTGCCATGCACTGAGAGACTGGTTAGTTATTAACCCCTTTTTCTATTATTAGTAAAACACCATCAAGAGGTTAAGAGTGCAAGTTCAGCCAGTGCATTTTTTTCAACTGAAAGATGCCAAAAATAGACACACAAAAGTTCAATCCTGATAAAGTTTTTTTAGTAAAAGACACATACTATACTAACTCTGTGAACCCTGGAGGCACTGATCCCTGATACACACTTGCTAGCTCCTCCGAAGCTATGGAATAAACATTGTGTTAAAAAAGCAGATGAGCATTATCTACTGAATTTGAAATCTCTTTTGGTACTATTTCCAAACTAACCTATAGCAAAGTGGGGGTTTTTTTAACTTTTCAGCTAATAAAATGATTAAGTTCAAGGGTTTGATGTATTTTATTATATATATTAAAAAAGAATATGAAGCAACTGTTAATTCTAAACAAAAAAAAGTAGTAGTCTCCAGTTTCAATGTTATGAAGCTGCCAGCATGAATCCTGTGACTGCAGAAGCCTCTAGTTTGGCATGTGCTAATGTAGCTGAGAACCTACCAGTTCCAGAAGATATTCTACCTACGTTTCTTGGACACTTTCCAACTTAGAAAGGTGACAAATACTTTCAGTTCAAGAAAGACGGGATTGAATACTGCAATATATAAAGATGAACCAAAAAGTTGGTCTCCATGTCTGAAGAACTGTACAAGGGAACCAACATCAGATAGATTAAAGAAATTGCTGTAGAACTCTCAAGCTAATTAGCAAAGCACAACTGTGTAACAATTTGTTGACATGAGGAAAATTACTCCTTCAGCTGGAGCTCAAGGCAGCTGCAGAAAATGTTCCAGAGATGGCATTGTCAAACATCTTCCTTCAGGCCTTCCTTCACCTTCACAGTTGACTAAGATCAACTCAGTACAAGAGTTTTGAAATAAGCCTCTTAGGACAAGAGAATTCAGCAGGTAACACTAAGCAGTGTCACAGGTTATTTTAGGAAGACATTTAGCACAAGTCAAACCAGTTTACTGAAGACAACCTAACTGCTCTGTGGTTTTTTTTCTTTTTTTCTGGAAGAGTACACCATTCCAGCTCATTCAACCTAGCCCTTATCACATGGGAATTATAAAGGAGCTACCACATGCATTACTGGCAACATCATAAGCTAAAAATAAAAAAATGCAAACAGCATAAAGTCTCATGACTTCTCCATGCAGCTGAGATGCACAGGTCATTGTCTGACTTTCCAATCAGCAACCCTTATCTCCTGTAAATAACAATCTGTGATAGTTAGACTTTCACCCAATAATTAATGCCACTAGAGCACCTTCTGTGTTTATTCAGTTGTAAGTGATCCAAAGCTATTTCACCTTAATGGCAATACTTAAACATGGATGCATGTGCATGTTCTCTTAAAATTCAGTCAACCACCCAGCTCAAACCTCATGAGAAACAGGCTACGTTAGTAACAGTTCTACAACAGATTCATTATTATCTGGACATTCAGGGATTAACAGTAGTTAAATCTCCTGTTTCTGGGATGTGATGAATAGCACCAATATTTGGCATAAGAGCTGTTCCAGATCCCTTCAAACACAATCCTAATTTTTTTCTCCATGTCATTCCATATGAAGAAACAGTGACAAAACCAGAAAGGATAAAGGGCCTTGAGGAAAGGAGTCATACTGACTATAACCCATCTCTCCCCCAGCAGCTGCAAGACATTGCAGAGATTATGAATGATCACTTTGTCTAGACACATTCTGTAAGGTTAACATCTTTTTTGATCTGAAAGGAGAGGAAATGTGGCACATCCCTTTTTCTCTCCAATGTCAGCTACTGAATGTCATTCATCAATGACAACAGGTTCATATTCTTTTGCATTTAGTCTCTACACAAGCTTGCTGGAACAATAACTGTGCTAAAACAAGCCTTCTGGACATATTTTGGTAGTCCAGTCATGGACATGAGCAGAATGTGTTATCTTCATTGCCCTGTCTGGCTTTGCTCATCTTGTCTCAAGGAAGACATGCAGGCTAAGAAAACATCCTGAGGAATTCTAGAAAGTGGGTAGATAGGTGAAACAGGCACATGGGGATTATCCAAGAGTGAAAGAGAAAGGAGTATGACAGGCTAAAATAAGCACTGAGGGTGAAAACTGATGGATTCTCCATTTCTATCCAAAGGCATGAGATAAGTCTGGAAAGGTACAGCACAAAATAAGAGGACAGTACTCTGAGGGGAAGAAAAGGAGATGGAGTCTACCTGCTTCTGCACAAGTACAGACCTAACTGATTCAAATGCTGTTACCTGGGCTTTTGAAATATCTACCTGCTTTAAGTCACTAACAATAGAGCATTTATAACATTTTTAGCTTGCCTAGAAATCAGTCTTGCACAGACTGTTGGAACTGGTTCAAAGGACAGGTTTCCCCCATGAATCACACTGCCTAATCACACTACTACTAAAGTACAGTCCTCCATGCCAGGTGTCAAACAAGCAAAACTCTAGTTCTGGATTAGGAACTGGAAATAAACTAGTTGATTGTATGTGCACATGCTAAGACAAGGGCATGTAGGAAAGGGAGCAATGAATGCATATTTCTTAAGACTTGAGCATTATCCACACACCAATAAAAGGTGTGACCTTTGACAGAAGTCCAGTGTAAAGTTTTCTGATGAATACCCTTACTCAGATCAAAAAAAGGTCTTTTTTTCTTGCTAACTTAAACAGTGTTTGTAGGAAGACTTGTGTATGTCTGACAAGCACCATTAGTAAACTTCTCTGCATCTGATCACAGACTGTTTCACTGGGGCCTTCTCAGCTGTATGAAGGGAGGTTTCACAGCACAGGTTGTCTACCCAGTCAATCAGAAATCTAATGCAGCAGAAACTAAGTACACCAAGAACATCCCTGTGTAAGCGTATAGTGTACCCGGTCTTTTCACACACAAAACCACAACAGCTTAATCAGCATCTGCAAAATTTCAGATGGCTACCATTCATGCTACAATCAGTAATCAATGAGTAAAAGAGTATTTGTTAAAACTCAGAGATTTAAAAGTCTTCAAAGGAAAGGATGTGTTTTAAAAGCAGGGTCAAGAGTTTCTTGGACACTTTCTATTCAGAGCAACTTTGAGGGGTTTTTTTTTACATAACTTTTTAACGAAGTTCTTACATCACTGATTTGTAACTGATAAGACTGTACCTGAGCTACTAGTGGATGGAGCTTCTGTTTTAAAATAAAAACAAGCCATAAGATGAAGGCATTTTTGTGAAATGCCCTTTCAAACTGAAAATGAAGAGTTCTCAACTTAATGTTGAAATTTACCAGTTTGGAGTTTGACTAAAAGAAAAATCTTTGTCCTGGTATACTTTCTTGTAACAGCCCTGTTATTTCTTAAAAACAAGTCTGTTTTCCAAAAAGATTCATTTCCATAATAGCTGCATTCACCTTCATGTATTTTATTTCTCCCAGACTTGATTTTGCTTAAAAAAAGTATATAGTCTTTCATTTTCACTTTATTTAATTTAAATTTTCAAACACAAAAGGAATTTAAATGTCAAGACTGTCTAAAAAAGCCCAAACAAACCTAGTTCCCATTATCCTTCAGCTTCAATAAAAGGCACCAGCCTTATGCAAGGTGTCTACATTGAGCCAATATCTGGGGCTATACTGCAGCAGTTGCCCTATCACCCAGGGACCCCTCCCTAGCCAAGGTGGCAACCAGGAAAAGGAGAAGACCCACAGGCTGAAATGAAAACAGATTTAAGGAAACAGTAAAGCTAATATTAATTCTAATGCAAATATAAAATATAGAATATAAAATATAATGTATACTCAGCCCCATGAAGGTACAGTAGTCACAGCAAACAGGAAGGCAGTTGTTGGGTGCAGAATGATTAGTGAGTCCCTCCAGGGAGAGCAACCCTTGTAGAAGAGAAGCAGAAGAAGCCTTCCCCAGTGGCAAACTTCCCCATTTATACTGAGTGTGAAATTGGTGGGATGGGATGCACTTGTAGCTAACTCGGGACAGCTGTCCCCAAACTGCTCATGACTGGCAGACCATGGCTGGCTCACAATTCTGTCCCAGGGAACAAGGAGCTTCACCTTCAGCTCGCATCACACAGAAGTACAACATCCCTCCAGAAAAATGAGTAACACGTGAAGGAGTTTGAGCATGGCCAGCCTTGGGCATGTGGCTCACAGGGCTGCAAGGCCACCACATTATAAAATCCTGAGCACCCTGTGAGAGTGTCAGGAAAGACAGCAGATGTTCATGCTTTGAATAGTGCATTTCATTATGACAATACAAGAATGTTTCTCAGCAGTTAAACTGTCCCTGTGTGTTTGTGCCGTGCAGGTCCTGTACCCACCTCCCTTCCCGAGGGGGAGCTGGGGGAGCACAGAGCCCGGCCGAGGCTCCCCCACTCGCGGCCGTGCCCCAACACGACTGCTCAGGCCACCTGCTGAGGCAGCCAAACACAACATCCACTTCCTTTCACAATCCCCTTTGTTCCAGTACCTGATCTCTCTCTGTTGAGACAGGCGTGTTAGTGGTTGATGTGTGATCTGTCTGAACACACTCCATTTTAGCTCCCCTTATGAGCATGTTATTTCCATGATGAAGAATTCACACCTTTGTTTATTGGCCCAAGAGCTCTGATTTTCCCCAGAACTGCCAGCTGTTCCTTCTATTGTTTTTTCCTGGATCCCACTGACTTCTATATGTAGCTCAGTACTCTTCAGGTCCTCAAAAATCTGTTGCCTTTTCCAGTGAAGCACACTGGGTGCCCAAGAGGGGATCGGAGAAAACAACATCTTCCCGAGGGGCTGTTTGAATATGCAGAAAAATGCGTGCTCTGTTTTTATAAGGGCACCTGCCAGAACCCTGTTGTGGATCAAAGCACAGATCAAATACTTGGCAATAGCTGTATCACTCCCCAAACTTCTCCACCTAATATGCTATTTTTAAATACTTATTCTATGCATTTGTATCTGTGCATAAATAAAACTCCCCACCCCAGAGTGAATGGTAAATGTCTGCACACTGTTGGCTCACATCTATCTCTTTGATTCCTCAAGCAATGACCTGATCTAGTTTCTCTTTCAATTCTGCCTTTGGGCAAGAAAAACTTTGCAAGAGTTATGAATCAACTGTATTTGAAGCTACCCTGCTTCCTGGAAAATGTCCTCAAGCTCATCTTCCCATGCATTTGTTACCAGACTTCTCTCTGAGTGTGCCCCTTTGCTGGAAATTTGTTTAGCCATGGTTCAGCAACAAGGACTTCTTTTGCAATTAGGTCTTTTCTGATTTGTTCAAAACAGAAGTTCCAAAGTGAAACTTTGGCATTAAAAAAAAAAAAAAAAAAAAAGGAAAAGAAATCATCCTGGATTTACATGGCTTAAGTTCACCTAAATATTTAAGAACCTGAGGGTCTGGATCTCAAATTAAAAGATTCAGCACTGTATTTCTCTTAAGAGTGATCTTGGGAACCACTCCCTAGGTCAATCTGTGGAACTACAGATACAGTTACATGGTTCATTTGACTAATATAAAGCTACGCTGCATCTCAGAATGAGTGGTCTTGCCCTTCCCAGCTCCTTGGTGTCATCTCCTAGATATGTGTTCATGCCACTTTCCTACTGTTGACTCCAGAGATTCTGTAGCCAAGAGGTGAGTCAGAGCAGCTCTCTGATCCTACTAAAACCAACCCTGCAAAAAAGGTTTTTGTTTGGATCAAAGTCTCAAGGTTGAGAAAGAGCAGGATACCTGGTTATGACAGGGGTGGAGGACAACAGCCTGTAGTTTGTCTGTCAACCCACAAAGCTTCCTTGGGGTGCAATCTCCACGGGGTTTTTATTGCAGGTTGTCAACCACACCTAAAAAAAGTCACACAACTACCCTATCTGGTTTTTTTTTTGAATTGGTGTGAGCAGCTTCTTAGGACAAGTCCTTCCCATTTTCTGAAAAAGCTGCAGAGTTTAACTCTTATTGACAGCTAGTTGATGTCTAAATCAATGATGATGAAAGAGGCTTCAAGTACTAAAATATCCTTACAATTATGAGCCTGTATTCTTCTTGTAACTCTAATGCACTTTCTTTCCCTGAAAAGTCTTTTTCAATCTGCATGTAAATAGTTGTTTAATAGACAGGAAGGTTGAGCAGAAGCCTCCACAAAGGTGAAGCACTGCTTCTGGGTTTACTAAAGCTGATGAAGCAATATTGCACTTCACCACAAAAGTTTCCCTCAGTCTGCACTTTTTAACAATCCTTTCAATAGAAAGCACATAGAAGTTTAACTTAGAAATATTTAATGTTCTTAGGAATATCAAAGCCTGGTATCTTATGGAGCCAAATTCCCATCATATGTTTTGAGAAACATTTATTTCAATTTCCCTACTTTCTAGGAGCTAGTGAGGAAAAAATAATATTCTAATATACATTTCTTTCTTCTATTCAAGCTTTGGAATGGATAAATCATGTTTATTGAGCATTTGTATGGAGTGCTCTTTTGAAGTGAGCTGGTTGCCATTAATAACAAAGTGTACTTGGATCCTTATTATTTAGAATGGTAACAACTTTTCACTAAATCAGTCATTCATGGCCAGAAATTATTTTTGTCTTTGTAAAAATCCAATGTTTATACTAAGACTTGTCTTTGGGGAGGTATACTTTTGACCTGTACAAAAATGTGACTTTTTAATAGCTTCCTTGATGAAAACCCAGCATTATTTTGCATTATCTTACAAATTCCTCTTCCTCCCATGATTTGTCTGTGTTCTTCAAATCTAAATGTCAGACACCGTTGTACACCTCCCTTACTAAAAACAACCCCCCACAACTTCCTTCACCTATCACCTCACAAGCAATGTCTTTTAATTTGTAAGTCAAGTTATTTGTATTAAAATGTAAAAGTGATTTTTTTCATAAACAATTTTATTTGTACACTAATCTTGCATAGAAAATACCCTGTGTTTTTACTAAATGTTTTTAGAGATGTCATCCATGTTTCTTTATAGGCCTTTGAATTTTTTATACATGCACAGAAACACAGAGAGATTTCATTCACTGTAGTTTTCAAAAAACCATCAGCAGTGAAACAGTTATGAAAAAATACTTGTCTGTTTCATCTCATAAAAATATTAAACATAGCATTATTTTCAATTTTGTAGCAGAAAACCTATTTTTTCAAAGTTAGAAATCAAAGGTAGCACCCATAATAATATCTCAAGGGTGTCCAATAACTTGAGGAATTTATATGTGTGTTCAGTGACTGCATACAAGATATCTCCTGTTTTGTGCTCTTTGTTTGGTTGGTTTTGGTTTGTTTGGGGTTTTTTTTATTTGTTTGGTTTGGTTTGGTTTACTAGAGTGTGTTTTGAAGCTTTTCACTTGCATTGAAATGAGATACTGAATGTATGTCACAAGGAGCAACATGTAGATTTTTTTTCTCCTGCTCTGACTTTCAAGCATAGCCAGAGGGAAGACACCATCATTCTGGAGTACCAAAACTTGGAATCCCTGAAACAAGCAATAGATATGTGTGAACCTATCGATCTTCATGTCTTCCTGACCAGAATCTTGCTCCCAAAGTGTTCCTTATTCTACTTATGCCCTCCAAGTCCCATTTAAAATGAGTAAAATTTAGATACTAGCTGAGGCCTTCTCCCGTGCTTCATGGTAGGGTAGACAGTTTAATCCTATCAACTTGCAAACTCAACATAATGTGTTGACAAAGTGCAGTTGGGTATCTGCAACCTGTGGTTGAATGTTCCTGCAAAGCCACCAAAGCAACTCCCAGTTTTAGGACTGCAGATAGCCTTTGCCCATGGATCGAGCTGGCTTTTGGCTGACCCCTGATCAGATATGTGGGTACCTTTGCCCTGGGCCAAGTGGGACTGAGCTTGATTCAGGTATTGACCTAATCTGCAAAACTATCTCTGATTTCTCTTAGTATTGCTAAGATAACAATAAGGGCTTTTTTTTCTGGCAACTTGAAAGTCTAGGTAAGTCCAACACATACTTGCCTAAGGGATGTGTTTTTTGAATACTTCCTTCCATTATTTCCATTAAATTTAAAGAATTATTTTCCTTTTTTTTTCACCTTGAGCCAACTCCATGTTGCTGGAAGTCCAACTGACAATGAGGATACCCTTTAGTTCAAGGTAAGCAAGACCTGTACCATTCCCCTACTTCTCTCCTATCTCCTGTTTTTATGTGGAACACAGTTCAATAACAGGATGAATCAGATGTTATTTGATTGATTTACTATCAAGTTTCTGGGCACCTAAGTTGATAGTGGAGGGTAAAGTATCATAAACGTGCATACCAATTTGGGAAGACCAAGGAGTAACTCTCATAGTCAGAGTTCCCCTTTATTGCCTTGTTGTGCTCCTGGCCAGCAGCTGCCTCTGTTGCCTTCCCTTTTCCTCTGACATGTGGTGCCTGGAGTTCATTCAACACACTCAACAATTAGAGGCAAAGAGTTTGAACTTGTCGAGAGGAACATGCCCAAGAAAGCAAAGTATAATTTATCTTGATTATAAAATGCATTCCATTCCACACTTGTTTTGACATTGTCCCTCAGAGAAAAACATTTTGTCTCATAAAGAAGTCTTATTGTTGTTTTCCTTGTCAGAGGAGGATTGCTCCATAAGTGTTCAGCTCCATCCAAACCCCACAATGTAAAGATCTCTAAAATTCCTTCTGGATCCAAATACTGTAGCTTAAGTTGAACTTTATGTTCTTCCAAAGCCACAGGCTACTTATTGATCACACAGCTGAGACAAAAACTATGGACAAGAGCTGAAAGTCAACGTAGTCCTTCATCTGCTAGCAAAGAAGAATATAGGAACATAGAAGATAAGGTCCAGATAAGTATTGTATGAGATGTTAATGTACTTCTGAATAAACAGACAAAAAAAAGTGAACGGTGATATTCCCATGGAGAGTTGGGTTGTCTTGGCAAAAGTACACTGCACTATTGAAGCAGATCCCAAGTGTGGTTTCCATCTGTACCAGGTACACTTCTCTACCCAGAGTTTTACTGATTCTGTAGTGGCTCATACCAGTCTCAAGTTAGTTTCAAGTTAGCCACCCACACTATGGTATACTGTTATCACACAAGTTATCCACAAATTATCAGAACATACACATCCAGACTAAGAGACTAATGAGACTGCTTGTAATTTCAATCTCAATAGGCCCTTTGTTTCAATCATCTGAAGCAAAAAGGCAGCTTTTTTCTTCTGAAGCTACAAGGAGTTACAACCCTTACATGAATTTTGAATATGTGTGCCACAAATGACACACTGGAAATTGTTGAACTTCCTTCTTTTATAAAAAGAAATCCCACACATACACATGCCATCTCACTGGGGTCAACATGATGTCTCACTTATTTAAAATTAAGCATGCGCTGAGTTGTTCTCCTAAAATTTGCTCAGAAATGAACTTTAGCTATGAACATTTTGCAGAATTAATTTTTCAGAACTTGGGGTTTTTTGCCCTGTCAGTTAAAGTCAGCATTGACACAGAATTCTACCTCTAGTTGTTAAGAAGATCCTTTTCAGTATGAAAGAAGACAAACTAGAACACATTATCTATCATCTAATCACAGCACTGAAAGCTGTATGCAGAGACTGGCTCAGAACATACTATATAACAGCCAGCTTATATTGAACAGAACTTATATGAAAAATGCCAGGTTGTCAGTCCTGAAAATTGACATTCTTTATTAATAAAAAAAGCACAGATTACTTGGCCCTGCCTTTGTTTATATCATTCCCACTAACATGCCTAAAGCCTGAACAGAATTAACTTCCTTTTGGATAGGTAAAACTCATTTGCTTCCTTGTTGAGAAAGTTAATGTGGACGCCAATTAATTCCATTCACTTTACAATCCAACTGCCTTCCTCTGAGGAGTAGCTGTAGGAAATGATAACAAGGAAGTAGTGTTGTCATTCATTGTCTTTCTAATAAGTAAATCTGAATGAGAAAGTCATTTCAAGGAAGCAAAGAACTGAACTGAATTTATCCAGCTGACCACAGGTGAAAGGTTTCACAGACATTTATTAATCTCGGAAGCATCGTGCTGGTTTTCATACTTCTGAAGTATGAGAAAAAGGAAGCCACATGAGTTTCTTAATGTGAAAGCCTGGCTTGGTCATTCATTATCTCTGTAGCTTGATAATTACCTATTTCCTAGGTAAATTGCTTTGGACGTTTACTTTGAGGTAGCAGATTAATGAAGTTCATTGAAAACTTCAGGAACTTGAAAATCTGCAAAGCTTCCGGAACAAAATTTTCCAGGTCAGTGATTATTGTACTTTTAGAAGTCCACAGACAGCACACATTTGTACCTCAGCTTCCACCAAGCTGGTCAAAACCTTACTCAGAGCAACACTTCTATAGATCTTTGTGTCCACCAAATTTAAATAGCAAAAATAATAAGCAGTCAGTAAGCAGAAACCTGTCATTTACAATGCAGAAGCAATAAAGGTTTTCGAAATAGCTGATAGCTAGGCTGTCAAGGGCAGTTCAGCGAGATAACATTTCTTCTCTCTGATTGTCTTTAAAAGTTAAATCATCAGAACAGTTATAAGCAATGTGATATGCCTGGAGTTGAAAAATAGTCCTGACTTTGTTTACACATTTCATATTGACACAATGGAATAATATTTATTTGTAATACTATAAGAAGAGGCTTGATGTAAATTATTGTTGTAGTAGCTTGGGTATTTCTCCCCACACAGTCTTGCACCTTAGCACGAGCTGCCAAAGCTACTCAGAGGTCAGATGAACGCCTATGGTCTTCCAGCGCTCTCTCCCTGGGTTCTGGGACCCAGTGCTTCCAGCTCTCAGGAAAGTTTCAGCAGCACAAACCACAGCCACTTGAAAATACACACTGCAATATGACTTTCAGAAAAGTGACATTCTTACATAGTGCTGTACAATTTTCCTTACACCATCATTCACTGAGCCGGAGGCAGCCTTCCCTTGTCAAAGACCGCGTGGTTCTGGTAAGTGTCAGATTTGCTCTTTGCATAATCATCAGCCTGTCAGTCACAGAGCTGGGTGGATGGCTCTTATATATCTATATATCATTTCATTTAATCCTGCAAAGCTTCAAACTATTTTCACCCTTCCTCAAAACTTTACATTGATTTTATCTTGTTATAATGACAGAGAAATGTAACAGTGCCATCCCGGGAGACCTCAGTATGGTGCATGCTGAGGAGAAATGTGTTCAGAGTGTGCTGTGGACACAGAAAGCCTCCTAACATTAGCATTCACTGGGCTCTGATAGGATTATACAGAGAGAAAGGGGCTCTAGGTGTGGATTTAACACATTCCTCAACACTAGGGCTAGCCTGGCTTGAAGGAATGGCAAGATTAATGGCACAAAAGGCATTTGGCATCAAAGCTCTGTGCTGCAGGGCTTAACTCCCCTGTACTTGCTAAGCCGGGATCAACCTTGCTGGGGCTGGTCAGCTGCCAGCCAGTGCCCTCCTGCCAGGAGCTGGACTTTGCAGTTTCCCAGCTGGGTGTCTTTGTAGCACACAACCAAGCAACTTGAAGTTTTTCACTGTTGAATTAAAGTAATTTGATATTGCAGAACTTCATGTTCGAGCCCATTGAGAATATTAAGCAAAGGAATAAAAGTACTACAGCAACTTTTTTGCAAGAAGTTACCATGAAATATTTTTTTAATGCTACAAAGACTTTATAATAAACTATGAAAGACTATAGAAAAAAACCCCAACCCAACAATAGAAATATTTATTTATTACAAAACTGACTATTACCAAATTGACTAGAAAAAAATCAGATAATACACAAATTGGTTTACACATTGTAATAGAGCTACATTTACATGTCTGAGTATAACAGCAGAGGAAACAAACAAACAGAAACCTGCAGGAGACAGCCCAAAAAATGCTAAGAACTTGTAGCATTTCAGAATGTAAAAATATAAAAATAACCATTCATGGTTATATATTTAAACCTGTACTTGAAACTGCATCATGGGAAAAATACAGTAGGGACCATAATAGCTAACATCCAGTATTGCATGCAGGGCAGTGACAACTTTAACCTTTAGATACAGGTATTGAAATCTCCACAAGAAATAGACCTCTCCAAAATGTTTAGGACATTTCCTGTGAATCTTTGAAACATACATTTTATGCAACTCATCTGATAATGTAACTATCCTGTTAGGATAATCATCATTTAATAGTGGCAGAACCCATAGGATTCCAGTGATTCCATTTATGGATTAGGTCTTTCATGAAATAAAAGACCACTAAGGTTTTACAATAAAGGTGTGGTAAACTGGCTTGTGTGGGAGTTGGAAGCATGAAACTATGGGTTTGAGCAGGCTGTGTGGCAGGCACAGTATTGCAACTGCTCAAATCAAAGTACTGTGCAGGCATGAAGAATAAATCCTGTTATATACCTTTGTCCTTATTTCCCTTTTATAAAGGAAGGGTATTCCATTAGGGAAGATAATACATCTTTATCCTAGTTTTTAAGCCCTGTTGTTAGCCTTATTGCAGACTGCCATCTTACTTTGCAGTTCAATTCATGACATAGGTAATTTGATAAGGACTAAATGAGTTCCTTTTCCCTTAAGGTGACTTCTGAAAGCTTTTCAACACTGAGCTAACAGGGCCAGTTCAGTCGTGACTGTTGTTCCCGCAGGTGTCCTACATGATACCCCCAAACTGGAAACAAGCTCTTTCCAAGCTAGCCTGTTGAACAGCTTGAAGCTATAATAATTTCACTGTGCAGTAATAAGAGCTGTATGTAACACTCCACAGCTCATTATCAAGTTCTGTCCTGTACAGTCCCTCAGCTGCACTAAATCAGTATATTTGCATAGGTATATAGGTGTGCATGGTATTTTTCTTTCCTTTTAACATTGCTAAGCACAGATGAACTAAATAATCACATTTTTCCAATAAAACAGTATGGGATCTTTTTGTGCTACTATTTCTGGCTCAGCAATTCTTCAAGGGACATGTGTTGCAGTTTCTCCACCAGTTACCATAGGCCTTGACTTTCCTACTCGATGTGCATTTTAATAGAGAAGGCAGCAGCAGGGTTGTCATTTCTGTTCTTCAAGCTGTATTAAAGAGAAAAGGAATTTATATAATGAT
Organism: Megaceryle torquata; assembly: GCA_024611175.1. Lineage (NCBI taxonomy): Eukaryota > Metazoa > Chordata > Aves > Coraciiformes > Cerylidae > Megaceryle > Megaceryle torquata. The sequence goes on from JANIJG010010515.1 coordinate 67,296, forward strand.
CAATTATTTAAAAGCAAATAGCACTGGACAAACCTCAGTTAAAAGAGTCAATACCCTGATTCAGATCATATTGGGTGATTTTTTTCCTATGGTTTTGGCCAGCAAAAAAATTCTCCCATAGTATTTAATTGTCACTTGATTTCTAATTTGAGGACTTAATTCTGGATCAAAGGTCCAGTTTTCCAATTTAGAGTTTTAGACAAATAAACTTTTTTGTTAGCTTACCTGTACAAGCTTGTGATCAGAGAAAATATTACATTCATTTTTTTGAACAAAAAACCGTATGACTTGAAACACTATATGACTATTTACAAATACATATATCTTTTATTTGTTCTTCTGCCTGGAATCAAGTTCTCTTGTCTAAACTGTAGTGCACTGGTCTACCATTCCTTCACTATGACATTTTCTTTTTCAATCTGTACATTGATGCTCAAAATAAAATGCTGTTTTTCAGAAAATATCTTCTAGATAAATATCTTCTAAAGAATGGTTATTATTTTCTCCAACAGTATATACATTTTGATTTCCCCCTTTCTCATCTGCATTGTGCACAGAAGACATGTTGTCTTGGAGTTTAAAACTAGACAGCGAACTTCAGAACATAAGCCATACAGAATTTCTCTTCTTAGTACATAGACTATTTTCTGTTAAAGGTAACGAAATGTGATGGCATTCAGTAAATCTTACATTGTGAGAAGAAATCTTAGAAAAGACATCTGTTCTCTTACACTCACAGTTCTATGAAAATTCTAAACGAGGTTGTAAGAAAAGTCTCATGTACTCAGGAGACCCTTTTGCACATACCTCATCGTCTGTGAAATGCAATGGGAAGCTCCCGGCTGGGAATCAGTAATCCTGAATGGAGGGTTTCTACTGGTTTGTTGTCAGTTGCTGTAATTTGGTATTTGCGGATGATCTGAAACACAAACATTTCAGTTAGCATGCTTTGGCTTCCAGATCTTCTGGCAAAGTTCAATGTAGAATGACCAGCATTGTGTTCAGAATGCCAAAGCAGAGTATTTACCCAGCAAAGAGCCAAGTGAAGCTGCAGCTCTGCTACGCGGCGCCCGATGCACATCCTCTTCCCGATGCCAAATGGAACATGAGAAAAAGGATTTATTAAGCTCTTCTGAAACCAGCGCTCTGGTTTAAACTGTGTCCAGCCATTGAAGTACTCTTCAGTGCAACCCAGGGCATGGCTATTTATCATTAGTATGGTCTATAAACAAACCAGTAGAGAGACGCTCATTATAAATTTGACTTAGGACTACCAAGTGAATCAGCTTGTTAATGGAAAAAAATAATGCAACAATAAAAGTGAGGCAGTTCCTCAGAAGATGTTGTATAATTCTCTAAAGATTAATTCAAATACAGAAAAGATCATTGTTTCCTCAGAAAACAATGGGAAAGTTTGAAAAAACAAAATTGAAATAGTACACCTAAATATTTTTGTCTAAATCCAACAGCAGTGCAGCAGGTACAGTTTTCAGTTTAGGGAATTCTTGGTGTAAATTCCTCTGTCCTTATCCTGGGACTCATCCTTTAGCAAAGTCATTTTGAGACTGAAATATGACCAGCTTCAGTGGTTTACAGGACAGCTAGTCAATGACAAAATATTCTAGTAAGCTTAATTAATTGACTTACTCCTTTGGGCAGTACATAATCTCCCAGAACCATTTCTGTGTCGATGGTGCGAGTGGTAAATGGCACCGATGGAGTCAATCTACAGCCAAAGAAACAAAATGGATTAAATTTTCAGGATTTTTTCTTCCTTTATCTATCACAGTTTACCTTAAACAACAAAATTATATATGCTAGAAAATTCTTTCTCCCTAATGCAGAATGGCTGGTGAAAAACTTTGTAATAATTTTGTGGTTTTTTTCAAATAATTTGAGAATTTTACCTCATGGATTCTTTCAGACATGCTTTTAGGTAAGGCATATTCCTTACGGTCTCAGCGCTTGGACTCTCATTAGCAGCTAAAACACTCTGTATTTCCTGGAAAAGCTTCTGCTGAACATGTGGATTGCGTGATATGTTATACAAAGCCCACAGTAAACTATTGGCTGTCTGAAACAAACCAAAAAGAAATTTAAGACCTCCATTTGTGGTGACAGAAACAAGAAGTTGACAAAAGTTCAAAGCAACATTTACTTTGGTCACTGCTTTTTGGTGTTTTGTAAACCTGGATTATGAGCCATCCCATTTGTTCTCTAGGAGTAATGAACAGAAGAAAGAATCTAGTGATTTCAGGTAAAAATTCAGTTGCACTTAGGCCACCAAAATAACTACAGGATTAGCTCACTCTCAGAAGCTGTGATGGGTAGGTATGGAAGAAAACAGGGAGTTGGGAGAATGCTTGTTTAAACAAGCTCTTGGAAAATTGGGTTTACCGTTTCAACTCCTGCAATCTGGAGCTCTGTGATGGCAGCATACAGCTCCTTCTTTGAAAGCTGTCCTCCAGAATAGATGTCACACAGGAAATCCTCCTGAGGGTTTGCAGAGTGCTTTTCCAGTCGACAGTCAATTGAGTGTTTGGCTGAGGAGGGAGCAGCAGGAGATAATGAATGGAAAAATCACTAAAAATGATATAAGAATAAAAGCAAAACCATCTCTCACATGCAGGATTTTGAAAGAAGATACGAAGCTGTGAGCATTACACTGAATAAAGCAATGAGCATTATACTGAATAAATAAAGGTATTTTCACCTTTTAGACAAAAACCACAGGCACAAAAATCACTTCTGAACAGAAGGAGCTCCTGCAAACTCTTAGGAAACTTGCTTTTTTTTAATGAGGAAAGGAAATCAGTGATGTGTTGAGTGAACTATTTAGCAAACAGAAATAGGAGTGTGTAAAATTTATTGGCTTGGATTTTCAAAGAGGATCAAGGCGTTGAAAAAAATCAAAGGACTTAGCACTCAAGACTCCCTGAGGGGAAATTTAAGCCTTTGATTTATTAGGGGAAGGCAAAAATAGATGCCAAATTTCTGCATGCTATTTTTTTTTAAATCTAGAAGACTAGATACTGTCCACCATTTCTGCTGAATATCCCAACTGTTAAGACCTGATCCTAGTAAGGGGTTATTCATGTCAAGTGAAGGAGTCAAAATGTTTTTTCTGAACAAAACTGATTTAAAGTGTCTTTCCTAAAGCCCATAAACTAGGAAGCAACGGAGTAAGTGGATGTGTGGCTGACATGACCAAAAGTCCTGAAGTATTGAGTATGAAGTACTTAACTACCCAGGAGAAATATATCATTCAGCATTACAAACATCCAAGTGCCAAAACCTTTCTTAATCTTTAGCTATAATTGTCATTGTCTAGTAAAATAGTGAAAAACATAAACTTAACTTAATATCTAGAGAAAAAGGTATTTTTGTAACCTTGAAGGCAAATTCATCTTAATGACAGAAATGTTGTCAAAAAGCCAAACTGCACCTTATGATTTAAATAGCTTGGTTTTAAGACCTACAACTGTATTCCATGTTGTGCATAAAACCCAAAATTTCTTTCTTTTCAGCATTTAGAATTCTTGTTTCTCATTAAAACACTCCCTTTGAGGGAGGTTCCTTTTCTCATTTGTATACTTTTTACTTTTAAAGAGATTAAACACTTTATGGCTATTTACTCTCATGACAGATTAAAAGTGTACCTGTGATGTTCCTGGCTCCCAAATTTCTGGGGCTTCCTGGGGATTGGGTATTGCCCCAAAACCAGACCTAAGTGTTGCTAGTCATAAGAAAACAGTGCTCCCATGCTTGGATAGGTCTGTGGTTAGCTGCAGCAAAGGTGTCTGAATCTGTGCTGAAGGCAGAATTAACAGCAGTGTAGGGTAGTAGCAAGTATAAAGAAATTTAATTCCACCAAGTAGGAAACAGAGATGAAGGTAAAGCAGAGAAATTGTGTTTAAAACAATAACCTGTTTTAAATATATCATCCCATGCTTTAGTATGAGCTTGCCAGACTTTTGTGTTCAGCCCTTTGTGAAGTTCTACGGGGGTCACCATCATCATGCCAAAAGTAGCCATCATCTGTGGTAAAGAAAGAGTTTTTGAAATCTTTCTTTAATCTATCTACTTGCAACCTCTGAACAAATTAAGACTGCAATGTAGGAGGCAGTTTTCAGGAAGTCAAGATTCTGGCAGATTTTCCATCCTGGACAGAAAGGATGGTTCTCAACCTGCTTAGATCATATCCAGCTAAAAATTAGAGACAGTTAGTGGAGGACGAGAGGCTTCTCCAGTGGGTGGTTCATCCTATCTATTTTAAGCACCTGGTTTAGAATGGGAAAATCCACCCTTTGGCAGTTTCTCTCTCTCTCCCTTGACAACAGATGGAGATAAAAAGCTAGGCTAGCCTAGCTGCCTATCTTTTAGATGGCTAAAATTAGGCAGTCCAAGTTGCAGCAGAATGCACAGTGGGTGTGCTTGCAGAAGTGAGTAACCTCCAAATCCAGCATATTTACATAGTCCCACACAACTCCAAGAGTCCCACCCAACGAACAGCAGTGTTGCACAACAGGTGTCTCGGAGGGACAGGGAAGTTAACCAACCAACCTGACAACTCTATTTCCAGGATTACCCTGATATCCATATTCCACTGCTCCCCTGCAGGTTAAGGCATTTCACAAATGAGATAGTCAGATGTTTGCTTCTAGCTTTGCACATCTAAGTGTCACCTTGGATGTGCAAGGTTGCCAATACACATGTAGTACAGAAGCTTGAGTTCCTTTTTTCAGGTAACTCATTTAAACTGCTATCTTCTCATTAGTAATAGAAGTGGGAAATCACTACAGCCCCAGTGAAAGCTCTTCCATACCGTTTTTACAGCCCTGATGAAGTTCAAACTTTCTTCTTCTACATCCTGCTGTAGGAGACCAAACCTCTTTCCATACAGCACCAGACAGATACCTGTTGTTAAGATATTATCATTAAATGGTATAAACAAAAGGGTGTATGATAGTCACCATTTACTGTCAAGGAAGGGCTTGGATTATCCTTCTGAAAAATGTCCTATGATGCACACCTATGGGAGTAGCACTTCAAAGCACCTTCTGCATGATTCCCTCAGACCCAAGTAGCAGTTTTTCTAGTTAAGGTGCCCTTACAAGTAGCACTTTCTTCACAAATAAGAATCGCCACTGATTCCCTCTTGAGCAGCAGATCATTCTGCCAAGCAGGGCTGGCATATTTGGCAAATAAGCTATTAGGCAATGCTACTGAAAAGAACGAAGCCACAGGAAAATTAGGCCTGAGGAGGACATCTACTCCAGCGTCTCCTAGCCCCTCCACAGCCAGAAACCATTTGCAAACACTGGCAGCATCCCACACTCCACCAGTTTCCACTTGTTTTGTTTTGGGTTTTTTTTAAGCTGTCACTTCCTATTTCTCCCTTTCCAAAAGGAGCCATCACCACTGACTGTGGAAAAACCCAACCCTTTCAGGAGCTCAGTACAGAAGTTGCTGAGATGAGCCAGCCCAGAGCAGGCAGGTCTGGCACAGTTCAGTCAGTTATGCACTGCACCAAACCATCCCTTCTTTTGGGAACCACTGAGGCAGTTCCTTCTGCCCTAAGTCTTTCCTGGCGAATGGTTCCTTAGTGTGCTCTGAAAGGTTTTTAAAGATGGAGGCTCCTGTCTTGGTAACTTATTCCAGTACTTCCCAATCCAAATGTAAACATTTAAAATTGGATTTTCCAACACTTGCCTACAATGACTACTTCTTCACTATGATTGGATCATTTAATTGATCTTGTGCTGCTGATAATTAACAAATACCGGATGGACAAATATGGCCATGTGCTATCTGATCCCACTTGTAAGTCACTATAATGTTTGAATTTTTTTACAAGCCACATAGATAACAAGATGGAAGATATTGCATAGCTGCTGCTGAATTTTACGCATGTACTGAAACCCCACTGGCTTTTCTGCAACCCACTTACCATTAGTTTGGAAATAATCAGCCTACACATTCATCACTGATCATATTGCAATGCCATGGCAGGTACAAAATGCATAAAAACGCAGAAAACATTCTTAGGCAGAACCCAACTTACTTTCAAATGACCATTTGTTGAATTCTGAATAGACATCCTCTATTTGTCTATTGTGGTTACAAACATCATCTATTCTGTACATGAAGTCCTCCAGGACCTACCCAGTGAAGAGAAGAGCGAGAGAAAAGAAGGGAGTAAGATTACATCAAATAATAAAAATCCTGTTTATTTTAGCATTTCAGCTGTCTTAAATAGATAATAATCTTGCATTAGAGAGGAATACTTATATTTCCCGTTCTTTGAACAAGATTCAATTTTCCTCTGTGTTAACATATGTTTGGATTTTATATGACTTATGTTACTACTGCTTATACTTCAACGGACTGAGCTTTCCTCCACAGCAACAAAATGCTTCAGTCTCACGCTGGGATAATGCTGGGGTTTCACAATAAAGAGGATTAAGCTTCTTATCACAGATGCTACTCAAACTCAATGAGGATCACAGAGGTTAAAGAGGGAGGTGTTCCCTGGTGTAAGAATGAGTGGGTAAAAGCAAAAAAACACTGAATACAAGAAAAATGAGCAAAAATTCTGTTTGCAGGAGCCTGTATCATTGTGGAATAATCTTATTGTTCTGTGAAAACAGACAATCTCAACTAGAGGTTTCTGTGTGGTCAGAACCCTATAATCAATTTGTAGTTACTATTCCCTGAATGATTTCAGAGTATGATCTTATGGTTTTACTACTGCAGAGCAAATCAACAACTATTCAGGTAAACTGAATCATTTGATCTGCTTTTATTTCCCAGATTTCCAGTGGAGTGGGGATAAAGAAAGAATTTCCTAAAGCACAGTACCTCATTGATCATGGTATCCAGTTTCTCAACTTCCCTGGGTTTCATTAATTTCTTTTGAAAGGCACTTCTTACTCTCTGCCAATCCTTTCCTTCCCTGGATTGAATTAAAACCAGGTTGAAAAGAGAAAGGCTTAAAGAAGGAAGAAAAAACAAACAAACAAACCCGCCCCACGTGCAACAAGACATCTCCGGCAGCGCCAATGCGCTTTCATCGCACCGACAGGCGCAAACTTGACGCCGCAGCCACTTCTCGGGGGACAGCGGATGAAACCTGCTCCGGGCGGTAGCTCCCGGCAGTAGCTCAGGGAGGGGAGCCCGTCGGCACAGCCGCCCCGCGGGGGCGAAGCCCGAGGAGGGAGGCTCGGTGCCCTTGGAGCTGGTTGGCTGGCGGAGGCCGCCCGCCCGCAGCATCCCCCGGGCACCTCGGAAACCGCCCTTGCCCGCATCGCGGGGAACAACCGGCCCTCCCCGCACCTCCCCGGAGCCGCCCGGGCGCTGCGGGTGCCACTTACAGGATCAGCAGCCCGTAGCCCTCGTCGCGATAGTCTCGATAGGCTTTCCAGGGCTTGATCTCCAGGCGCTGGGGGCAGGCGCTCTCCCGGCGGTACAGAGCTTCCAGTAGGCAGGGGGCTGCAATGTGCACCGAGTCAAAAGCACCCAGCTTCATGCGGAAAATCTTCCCAAACCTCCTGTGATACTCAGCCTAGGGGCGCAGAAAAGAGACCCCCGCCCCGGTGAGTGAGAGGCGCTCCCCCGCCTCCCCCCGCTGCAGCATCCCCATCCCTCCGCCCGCCTCACCAGCGTCTCATGCTGCCTCTTGAGCCCCCCCTTCCAGAGGACGTCGGGCAGGCTGCCCATCAGCGGCCAGCTGGGGGGGCCGGGCAGGGCGGCCAGGGGGTGCCCGCGGCTTCGCGGAGCGGGGGTCTCCGCCGGCCGCGGGGTGCAGAGGGAGGAGGCGAAGATCCGCTGCCCTGGGGCTGCGCGCCCGGCGGGGCTGCCCGCGGCGCGGCCGCAGGTGAGGGCGGGATGCCGGAGAAAGATGCTGCAGCGTCCCATAGCAGCGGTGACAGACACCCATCCGCATATATGTATATATAGCATCCGGGAGGCTCGCTGGACTTTCATCGGGGGCCAATGGGAGCCCTGGGTGGGGTGAGGTGGGGCCGGCTGGCCCGGCCCGGCCCTGCCCTGCCCGGCCCGGAGAGGCTGCGGGGCAAGCGGTTCATGAAAGGGTTCAAACGAGGCAGGAGGGCACCGCGCCAGCACCGTCCGCGCCACAGCCCGCGGAGCTTCTCGAGGGCTCCCGACGGCCCCAGCCCCGCCGCCCGAGTAGCTTCCCGGGGGAACCGCGACTCTGGACCCCGCGGCGCCGGCGGCGAGCGGGAGGTCGGCAGCGGCCAGCGCAGCAAGTAGCGGCACCCGCTCCCGGGCCAAGTTTCGTTCGTGCGAAAGGTTTCGTAAAGTTATTTCCATCCGCCCCCTCCCTTTTTTTTTTTTTTTTTTTTTTTTTTTTTAAT
>JANIJG010010517.1:4834-27942 GCA_024611175.1 Megaceryle torquata
GAAGGGAAGGGAAGGGAAGGGAAGGGAAGGGAAGGGAAGGGAAGGGAAGGGAAGGGAAGGGAAGGGAAGGGAATATCATCAGGGTATAAGAGGCACTGCTTAAATTTTTAAGCATCTCTTAAATAACCAGGGCCTATATCAACATTCTCATTTTGAAAATAAATGAGAAGTATGCAAAAATTTCATGAAATGTCACAATAACCTAAGAGAAGGATGATGGACAAGAGATAAACAAAGAAGTTCTGTGCAAACCTGAATCAGTCAGGCTTTTAGTTCAAGACTGCAACAGTGCTAGGATTTTGGCAGAAAAAAAAGAAAAAAGATAATAGAACAGGCAAGCCATGTTGCTAAACTAGAGTTCTTTCACAAACAAATTAATGAGCGGTTGCTTCTGCCTCCTCATGTCTTTTTCTTGAGTTTTAGGAAAAAAAAAAATGCAGAAAAAATAACAGTAGATTCTCAGGGCTACAGACAAGTCTACGTTTTCTCCAGCACTACTATCTTCTGAAGATGTTCTTTCAATGAACTTGGAGGGTTAATTATTTCCTTTAAAAATGCAGCTATTGAAGGATAAGGGTTCCTAAACATAGCCACTTAGTCACACAGAGGCCAAAGCATTTGGGTTCCAGACTTGTAACACAGAACTGCACAGTTATTCTTCTTGTGTATGAAAGGACTTTTAATATCTTTGATACTGTTATAAAAGAATAGCAGAGATTCTCCTTGAGGAATTTCAAATAGTAAATACAGTTATGCCTTTTTTGGCCAGTGCCATGTCACATTCTCATGTGTGATTTCTGGCACGTGCCATTGCATTGCAAGATGCATTATTTTTTCACTTACCATGAAGTGGTCATCAGTTTTAATATGCAACTTGAAAAACTGAATACATAAACAGCCTTTCTGCTAACATATTTGTTTTATTATGGGAGGTGACAGACAGCACAATATGGAAGACACAGATTCAGAAACATGAATTTGGGAGGAGAAAAGAATGTTTCTTAGCTGATTGCAATCTGATTCATAACATAGTGGGGTTGGTTGGGGATTTCTTTGTTTGTTTTTTTTTTAATTCTTCCAGCTTGCTGTCTTGTGCAGATCTGTATTTCCTCCTCGTCTTTCAATTTATATACTGTTGTCTTTAAGACATTCTGGAGAATGAAGACATTATGGAAATCAAAGGCAAAAGTGCAGATCATCAGATTGAATAGTGTAAAAACTGTTTTCCTCCATCTTTTGAACTTTTTAATGTTTTTTCTTATGACAGACACACCAAAAAATAAATTCCTCCCCCTGCCTCTGTTCCACAAATCTGTGGAACATGCTAGTGGCAGAGGGCATAACCTTGCCTTATATTCTGTGAATAGGACTACTGAGCTGAAGTGGGCACAGTAGTTTACCATACTAATCAATTTTCAGTAAGTGTGAAGGCAAAGGGGGCATTTGTAAATATGCTGGCAGAACACAACCTATCCACAAAGACACCCATCAGTGAGAAAGAGCACAGATCCAGAACATGTCAAGGAGATAAGATGTGGAGCAAATAATGCCATCTGTACTGCCCATGATGTTCTTGGACCAAAGTATTAGAGAGATGTAAATGAATGCCACATTTATGCTCCCAGAATACAGCCATGATTGCTAATAAGCTATCAATATCAGTGAGATTTTGTTTTATTAAAAAAAAAAAAAAAAAAGTATTTTGGATGATAATTTTTCATGCATGTTATCAGAAAATGAGTGGTAGTCTGCAGAACCACTCAAGAAACAACCTTTCACCAATGGAAGATAAAATAAATATTTTATTTAGAGATTTACAGTAAATTCCTCCATAAAGAAATTCATTGTACTCACCATTTGCAGATGAAGATTTTTCAAGAAATATATCATGAGATGTCAATTTTAACCTTATCGGGAAGATTTGGGACACCTGACAAGTACCTCTCAGATATTTCAAATGCTGATAGAACATAATTCCACATTTTCAAAAGCATGTCCATTTTACAATTTATTCTGAATTAAGGCTATGAAAGATTAATGGTTATGACTGTGAGCACACTCACTGTATGGACAGGGAAAAGCTAACAAAGTCTGCCTGGATCTCTGAGCCACAGCCACATAAGGCATGAGGTTTACTTTGAATTCCTATGTTGATATAATTTGAAGCACTACAATAAAATAGACAATTACTAATTTCAGAAAATGAACTATCTTAGAAGCTCCTCAATATTTCAGTGTTTTCATTTCAAAATAATTGTCCTTTTTTTTGACCTACATTTAGGCATTAAGATAAACTTAATGCAGAGCATGTAACTCATACACAGTCACAGTCACCTCTTTAAATTATTAGGAACCTTTCTATTGACCTGAAAGAGAAAAAATGTTAGCCCTGTACTTCAGGCGATTACTATCCTGAAGAATTACCAAAATAAATCCTAGTAGTCATTGCTTCAAAATTAAATTAATCAACTGTTTCTGATATTTTAAAAATTGGGACATTTTCCATTTTTTTTCCATAGATTCAGCAATATTATTAAAAAAAAAAAAAAAAAAAAAAAAATTTTCCTTCTCCTGATTCTACCAGTTATCAACCTAGTTGTATATAAATTAATGTTTTCACCAAAGTTTATGTGTCTTTTTTTAAGGCTGACTCAGACTCTTATTATTCAGATTTGGAAAAGAAGACTGAAGTCAAAGAAAGCTGTATGGGGAGAAAGAAGACAAAGACCAAATAACTAAAATAGGTGTCAGAAGCAGAATGGATAGAGTTCTCCTCCTTGGATGCCAGCCATGGAAGAAGAGAGCTTGACCCTCATGATCCCTCAGCTTTATACTGAATGGGATGTATACAGGATGGAATAGCTCACTGGTCAGTTTAGGGTCATGTGTCCTGTCCACTACTCCTCACAGGTGCAGCCTCTTACTTTCTGCACTCCCAGCATGATACATACATTTCAGCAGTGACCTGGGTCTTCACAGAACCAAGCAGAAGCAAGAGTATTTCTACACACCAATCCTTGGTAGTAACTATAAAAATCAAGCATTATCAATGCTAGAAGGAGATGCTCTCTGTGAAGATCTGTTAACTTCAGAAAGTGCAGTTACTTAGAAAAGACTTAGCTGAAAAGTAAAATCACTGAACAGAATTAGTTCTGTTCTAACTCAAGCCAGAACAATAGGCAATCCAGGCTTTATCAAAGAGAAAATGGGTATCTATAAATGTATTAATCATTAGACAAATACTATGCAAGGCATATTTGTCTCTCTGCTGTTGGTTTTAGTCTGTTACAATTGTTTACTTTGCTGTTCATAATGTGCTTCTCCATATTATCGTCCTACTAGTTCTCCTTGTTCTTCTTCATTGAAGAAAGTGTGGGAAAAGATAAGGATCCCCAGGAAAGTAACAACTAGTAAATAGAGACATCTTTGCAAATAAATTTCCTCATGTATCTATCTCTATGAAGTACCTTTTTAAAAAACATTCCTATCAACAGAAATTGAAATTCATGGTTATAGATCAGCAAACAAAGGAGATGTTAATGCAGTTGAACTTAAAAACAAAGGAATTCAGCAAAATCTTTGCATATAGTTCTAGTAGACTAAAGCTTTGGTCTAATAATTATAGTTGTCTACTGTTCTGACAATTCTGACTACAGTCTTCTACAAACAGGCATTAATTATAGTACCTTTTAAAGAAATCACTCCCTTCAAAGTTAGATGTGTAGATGATGAACACCTATAACAGTTTCTCACAGAAGTCAGCCTTTATTCCTGTGTGAATTCTTGATTCGGATGAAAAGATGCATCTCAACAGGAAGATAGCTTTTAGAAAACAAAACCCAGTCCTGATCTTAAATTTACCACTGATGAGGAGTCCCTTTGTAAGCTGCATTAGAAAGAAACAATTCTTGTTTCAAAGGCATGTTCACACTTCCAGTCTTAGTCTAACTTCAAATCCTAGATGAAGATTCAAGTTATGTTTTGTTGGTTAGATTGAAGAACATGCTATTGCAGCTCGCTCACCAGTCAGTCATTGACTCCTTAATCTTCTCTTTGATAAACTAAATACATGGAACTAATTTAGTCCTTCAGTATAACATGTTTTCCAATTCATTAATCATTCTCATAGCTCTTCTCTAAATCTTCTTCCATTTTGTAGCACTCTTCACTGGATATCAGAAATGATCCTAATACAGAGGGGTCAGTTCAGAACCCAACAATGCAGTAATTTAATTTCTCTATAACTTCTCATATCCTCTTGTGAATTCATGTAGTGGTCTCATTAACCTTTTTGCCACAGTGTTATCTTTAGCAGCTCATTTTCATCAGATTAACTCCCGTGACCTATAAGCCCTTTTCACGCTTGCTGCTCCCAAGAATATATTTCCAATCCTGTATGTATAATTGACACTTTTTTCTGCCCCTGTGACTATGTATTGGACAATACTGGGAAGTAATTTGCCTGTACCTCAGTTCCAAGCAATCAAGGTGCCTACATTTTAGTAACCTGTCTTCTTCAGTATTCACCTCTTTCCCTCTATTTTTCTCAATCACAAGCTTTAACAGTGCAATTCTGTATTTTGTAAATTGTGATGCATATTTAGTGAAGAAAGGATCATACTGGGGCTTCCCTAAGAGGAATGCTGCTTACTGGTAATTCCCATTTACAAATTGTGGTGGGTTGACCTTGGCTGGTGACAGGTGCCCACTAAACTGCTTTCTTATTTCCTCTCCTCACCAGGACAGAGGGAGAAAATAAGATGCAAATCTTGTGGGCTGAGGTAAAGGCAGTTTAACATGATTTATTAATAAAAAGCTATATTTTCTACTTCCCATCAGCAGGCAATAATGTTCAGCCACTTCCTGGGAAGAAGGGCCTTGATATGCATAGTGTAGCTTCAGAATTAAAAAGCCTTAATAATGAATGCTCCCTACATTCCTTCTCTTAGCTTTTATTGTTCAGCATAACATCCTATGATATGGAATACCCCTTTGGTCAGTTTGCATCAGCAGGTCCCAGCTATGACCCCCCCAAACTCTCACACACACCCACACTATTGACCTCTGGTGGGGTAAATATGTAAAGACAGCCTTGATGCTCTGCCAGCACTGCTCAGCAATAGCCAAAACACAGGTGTGTTATCAACACCTTTCTAGCTACAAATTCAAAGCACAGAACTATGAGGGCTGCTAGGAGGAAAGTTAACTTCATCCCAGACAGACTCAATACACAACTTTATTTTGCAGCTCATGAACTACTTCTTTTTCCATACTTATTTATCGTTGAATTATTTTGCACCATTCTTCCTACTTAATGAAATATTGTTCTGTACCAAATCAAATGCCTTGGAGATGTCTAACTATATTAAATAGATTTCTCAATCAAACTTGTAATCTCATAAAAATGTAGCAAGCTAGATTAACAAATCCTATTATCATATACTGATGTTGATTGGCAATAATTAAAGCAACCTCTTTTAACGTTTTATTAATTTGAAATGCATCAACCATTTCACTATTGTTTCTGAGATCAATGTCAGGCAAACAGATTCATAATTACCACTGTTATCCCCTGTAACTTTTCCAAATATTGGTGCATTTAATTTCTTCCAAACCTCTTTTAGTATTTTTTCAGGCTACGGTTTCCAAGACTAATTGAAAACAAGCAAAAGTACTCCAGAGGGAGACCTAGACAGCTCTTTCAAAACTCTTCAGTGGGAACAGTTAAATCCATCTGAATAAAAAGTATGTAACATATCTTGTATACATCAGCTTTCCTGTTGAAAAACAAAATATGTTGGTACAAAATAATATATTAGTATGGTATAAGTGAGCCATTCCACTTCCCCACAGAGAGCAGAAATTTTTATGTAACTCATCATAACCAATGCCCTAAATTCAGCCAGGATTATATGTGAAGGGAAAAAAAGAAGCACATTTTTGTTTTAATCTGTGTAAAATTCTAGCAATAAAAACTGTTTTCCACCTCTGACTAAGAAGGATGGAAAGATGAGAAGTTTTTGTCTCTTTGTGTACCTTACATGTCCACATAGCAGTGTATTTCCCATTAATGGGAAACCCCCAAAACACATGTGAGGTTGACTATGTCATTTGTTTGTGCATAAGTTTCAGAAGATAGGTGATTCATCTTGCATTAGTTATCCAGTCTGAACCCAGGATACTAGCACTTATTTTCTGAAAGAAACAGAAAGTTATTAGCTGGTACAAATCCTCCTCAATTAGGGATGGTGCTAGGCTATTCTCACATACTGCTTCTGAGTCACTATCAAACTTTATTATTGTGGAAAAATTTTAATGATTGTTTATTTGCTTTTGAGTTACAGACACCTCTAGTGGCATCAAATTCTGAAAGTTTTCTAATTTGAAAGGTTTGGGTATGTTGATTAATGTAACTGAATTGGCAGCTATAGGTTCCGCCATCTATTCCTAATAATATGTTCAGTCTAGGTTTACTAAAAGCATGTAATCCACCAAATGTGCATGGGGATAAGCACTGTCAGATTGCCTGACACCACCATGTATCCGTTCCACATAGATTGGGGCTACAGCTATTCTTGGCAATACCATGAACCTGTCTCAGCTGCCCAGTCTACAGAACAGATTTAAAACTGTTTCTCTTTTGATTACAGACAGTTTCTTTTCAGTTCTAGCTGAAGAGACTTTTGGTTTTAAGTTTAAAACATTCCTGGGCTAAATCTCAAATGACAGCTAAAATGGCAGCTGTCATCCTGTTACCATGCCAGCAGTCTCAGGCAGTGATTCTTGCACTAACAATGGGGGAGCACAACATGATTAAGCCATGCTGAGCTTCCACCGACACCATGTCTGCCTTAGGAGAAGTATGGACTATAGGTGTCTGCCACAGCCTCTGTATCTGAGCACAGCCACTGCCCATCACCTCTTCTAACAAGGGATAATTTCTACACTGGGAGAGGGATCAGTTTTAGACATTCTATTGTACAGAATATATATACAGACAGAGAGAAAGTGATGACTTGTATCTGAGAACTAATGAATTAAGGCAGGTGTATCTTGGTATAAAAGATGCAGCATGTTCCAGGGCTTTGCTGTGTATCTTTGCTTTGTCTAATAAATATAGCAAGATTGTGATTTACTCTGCAAGGAAATTCTCTGAACCCATAGAACTGAGCCAAAAAGCAATTTATGTTTAAAGGTAGCCTCAACTGCAGTGAAAAGGACCAGTGAGTTTATTCAAGTTTCATAAATGGACACATCTTATTCAGACCACATAGGAAACTGGCCAACACCATTTTTTAAACAGGCCTTATAGTAACAGAACATGGGGTAGAAAGTAGAGCATTTAATCTTTTAGCTATGTCCCCATAGCTGCAGCAGAACTAAACTTAAATCTGTCCTATAAGATACTTCTTCCAACTTGCTCTTCAAACCTCCAAAGTTAAAAATACTGGTCATATTGCACTAACATAATGCTATATGCAAATTCACAACTATGTCAAATTACAATCTAAAAGGGGAACTTTTTTCCTATGTTGATAACGATTCCAGTTCAAATACAATCAAAAAAGTAAATTTATTTCAATATAACCTTGAAAGCTGACACCAAGTAGTTACTTAGCAAATTGAAATAAATTATGTGAAAAATGAAAGAAGAAATTCAACAGAAAAAAACTCGAAAGATATCCTATATTTCGGTCATAGAAATGTAGTCTTGTTTAAGTCATTCACCAAGGACTAACATTCCACTGCCGTCCCCATTTCAGAGATCAGAAAATTGCTGCAGAGCAGTTATTTGCATTAAGCTGTAGAGAAAAGAAATTTCAAGCAATGTTTCTCTGGCTCCTATTCCTGTGCTTTGGCAGGAAGGAAATCTGTGGCTAAGATCTCTCCCTTACAGACATTCCAGAAACTAGTTCAGCCCATTCTTACTGTCACGTCAGAGGAAGAGTGTCCTCCTCTGAAACACTGATAAGGAACTACACACAAGTGAACAGATAACAGCCTTGCTATTATAGTATATAATGGTCAAAATAAACCCCAAATATTTAAATTCCTAAGCCTCCACAATAAGGCTGCACCAGTTGCATATGAGATACATCAGTTGCTGAGATGAGATAAGCAGAAACATACAAATAGGTATTGTGCAAATTGAGAGTGGGGAGAGACAGAGTGAGTACAATACAAAGAGACTTTTCAACACTATCAAGAACTTCACCCTAACCCCCTTCTCCATCTAACAGTGGCATCAGGGGAGCAGATGGCAAAGTGCTAATGGAATTAGGAGACATATCACAAACCTGGGGTAGAAATCTGCATTATCATCAGGTTATTGTGACAGTTCATATGAAAACACTGAAGTATGTGCCAGACTTTATAAAGTGAAGGGTAATCATTCAAACTGGCATAAAAGGAAAACCTCCTTTGTTTTTATTTTTTCAGGAAGCTATCACACATATATGTGTCCGCACATACACACGCAGACACACGCACTGAAACACCAGTCATATTATACTGTAGCCAGGCTGAGACTCCCAAAATGCAAAGCGCATACATAAAATTTTAGTCAGGTGCAGGAAAAGAAAGGAAGAAGTTAGATTCTACAACCAAATAAATAAATAAATAAAGACATGAAGTAAACGCGAGCAATACTAAACATTTAAAGATGACTGAAGTGTTACTGTATGCTTAGACCAACATAAATATGATTAGTTCTCTTGGCATCCACCATGAAGCAAATATATGACAGTGATTTACAGTTCTGTGTGCATCATGCCTTGAGGGACACACAGGGGAAGATATGGTCTTTAACAGGATGGAGATGGAATGAGTGCCAACATAAAAAAGCCTCAAAAGCTGTGAAACTAAAGAAGGAAGTTTGGACTGTGTGTCTACACTGATGATCGAAAAAAAAAAAGAAACAAAAAATTTAGCTCTGTAAAACAGACTTGGGCTTCAGCTAGGTAACCACACTGCTTACATGATAGTAAGTCAAGCTGCCTTAAATTGATATAATGCTATTAGCCAAACTATTTCAAAAATCATCTTTTGGAAGCCATTTTAAAACTTGCTAAAATACAACCTTCTTGTTGACTTGAAAGTTATTTTGGAAGACAGAAGAAGTGGGCTGTAGCCAATTTCTAGCCTCTGGTAACTTCCTTTCCTGCACAGAAACATTATTTTGACCAATACACTTACACCCATGAATAATTCATGCATATTTCAGATCCCCAACAAAAAAAATAATTAAAAAAGTGGTGTGTTTAACACAACACCGTGCACAAAATTAAACATCTTGAGAATAAGAATGCAAATTGTGATTAACCTCTGTAAAAGATGGGGCTAGAGCAATGCAGTCTTAAAGCTTATGATATAAATGGCCCAAATTAGACTCTTCACTTTCTTCTGAGGTCAAAAATTATTTAAATATGAACAGTGCTATCTTCCTCTTTCCTTATCCTACCACTATATAGAGATTATCAAAACATTGCATAAGTTCCAAGTACAACAATACTCAATGGTGCACAGATGGCCAAAGAGGAGAATGTAGGTTTTTTTCTTTCAGTCTTCACTCAATACAGTGGCTGTGATTAGATGTCTAACACAATTAGCATCAATGCCAAAAGGGTAAGAACTCAGGATGGAAAAGGTAAAGCACAGGTTTAACTCTACTTTGAGAAGCTGGATGTTTTTAAACTGGCTGGTCCAGATGAAATTCACCTAAGAGTACTTAAAGAACTGGCTGAAGTGATCTCAGAGATGATAGCAATTATTTTGAGAATGAAGTGAGGTCAGATACAGTTTCAGGAAACAGAAAAAGGTAATCATAGTTTTTATCTTTAAAAAAAATGAGAAGAATTGTAGATCAGTCAATCTATTTTCAATTGCCAAAAATACCCCCACAAAACTACAAAACAAATCCACACACACACACAAAAAAAACCCCCAACCAAATAAACAAAAAAACCCAACCATGGTACAAATATTTTAACATCTGGACTGTAACAAGGGGATGTGAATCAGCCAATGTGGATTTGCCAAGAAGAAATCACGTCAGAGCAACCTAGTTTTCTCCTGTGACGTGGTGACAGGCCTGTGTATTGAACAGTAAAATATCTTTACTTTAATAAAGCTTTTGACAGTGTCTTTTATGATATTTTCCTATTCAATCCAAGATCTTCCTGAAACTGCCGTAAGGTAGGGACACATATGATTGGGATATTATTCATATAGAGGAACTGTTCAGCTGGAAGGATGCAACAGTGAGGTCCACTGAGGACTGATTTGAAGTTTAGGTCTATGGAACACTTCCAGTAATAAAAACTGCATGATGGAGTAAGGGAATATACTTGCTATATTTGCAGATGATTCAAAGCTGGGAGAGGCTTAAAAAGCAGGTGGATGACAAGGTTCAAATTCAAACTGATTATGGTTTCCAAACAAATTGGAAAAATGGTCTGAAGTGACTGGGATGTAATTTAATAAGGGCAAAATACCAAAATTTCTCCACTTAACTAAGAGTAACCGTCTGCACAATTATAGGATGAGGAATAACAGTTCTTCTGAAAAAGGATGCTTGGGCTATAGCAGATCATAAATTGAACATGAGTCAGCAATGCTAGGCTATTTCGAAGACAAAAGGGAAGCTTCATCCTGGAAGGTATAAACAGAGGATCATAGGGAAGACAAAGGAAGTAAACTTACTGCTTATTTCACTCATCTCAAGTCCTTTATCGAGATTTAGGATATCTTCAGGAAAGATGCTGACCAACTAAAGAGACAAGAAAAATCAAAGGGTTATAAAACATGACCTTTGAGGACAAAAAAAAAAAAAAAAAAAAAAGTCAGACTGTTTAGTGTAGATAAGTGGTACTTGAAGACCATTTTCATGGTCTTCAAATATTTTAAAAGATTACTGCCTAGAGGACAGGTGCAAATTTAAATAGGAAATAAATCACCTAGCTTAAAATGCAGGAATGGAGACCTAAGTTAGATATTAGAGGAAAGAATGGTAAATACTCGAATAAATTGCCTAGAGGAAATACGGACTTTTCAATACTGGAGATTTTTAAGACTCAGTAATTCGAACATCTGTCAGGCATGGTTTAGGAAGAGTTGAACATTCCTTGGGGCAAGAGTATGTACTGGATAACCCTTCAAGACCTCTTCCAGGAATGTGATTTCTCTATGATTTTTAATGTGTTTGACTCCTGTGATAACACAGACATGTGGAACATGAGAATGGAGCTTTTCTAGTAGTAGGTATGGCAGATCTAGTTTACTTACATGAATGTAGTACCTCTGGAAAATAGCTATCAAAGTGACTGTCTGCGCCTCTATATCACACATTGTATTTTACAATGTCTCCAAAATGTTCTCCATTTAAGTCAAGAAAGAGTGCACTGGAATTTCTAAAATGAAATGACAAAGCTTGCCACAGGCACATGTAGAAGAGAACAGCACCATGGAATACCTGGCAGACTATTCTGAATTAAAGCCTTAATGGGTTGAGGTAGACAAGTATCTCAAATCAAACTTGTAGCATGCACATATGCATGTGCCAGTGGCTGTCAGTATCTAAAAATAAAGAAAAAGAAAAGAAAAGAAAAGAAAAAAAAGGAGGGAGGGAGAAGGAAGTAACAGCTCTAGTTGCTCTTGACATGATTTCATTTAACTTGCTAGGTCTCTGACCTTTCAGCGTTGGTGGAAATAGAAGTGGAAATGTAACACTGAGGGGGAAAAATTCATGCAAATAATAACCTTTAAAATCACCAAGTGAGTCCTTTTTTTTAAAGGAGAGAAATCTGATGATCCAATTATGCAAGTCATTAGGAAAACAATGCTGAAATTTTGTGGCTAATGGGATTTTAAGTTATATTGACAGTGAAAACCAATTATACTTTCAAAACTTTTTTTTTTCTCTATCTGCAATTGCATTATTTTAATGAAATGGCATGCTAAACCTCGAGTAGCCAAATGAATGTTAATTATGGAAATAGTTGAGTTAACAAGAGAACCCCTCTCTTTCTGTGACCTCATAATTTCACAAGTCTGAATAGAAGCATAAAGTCATTCATTTTTCCTCTAAATTGTTTGATGTTGTAAATATAGCAATCTTCAAACTCTTCAGAACTTCTACTTTAGAATAAAATTTAGATTAATTTTCTTCACAAGTACAATGGAACCAGAGCTCAGCCACAGGATGAAAGCAATTCCAAGACTTGGGAATATTTAGATAATGACCCAGTTCTTCCAGGTCAGAACCAATTTTGGTTTAACACATTAAAACTTTTCAGCTTTAATTGATTTTTCCACTATCTATTTATCTTTCTAATTGGATAGTAAGGTATCAGGTAAGAAGAAAGTCTTCAAAATCCAACCAGTTCATGTAAGCAATTTAAATAAGTGAAAGGGCCGATGGGAAATTTTGCAAGGTTACTGAATAATTAGTAGAAGGCACAAAATTAAAACAAGCTTTTTTCATTTGCTAATGTCATCTAACATCAGAATAAATCTGTGATTTCTTAAAAGATTTTCCTCACTGCACCAAGCAATTTTAGGCTTTATTGTGTTGAATATGCAGAGAATAAAGGAATCATAGAATTGTAGAAGTGTCTGAGTGGGAAGGAATTTTTCGAGATAATCTGGTCCAACATTCTATTGTTAGCAGGCCTTAGCCTGGTTTATCAAGGGCACTGTCAAGCTAAATTCTGATTATTACCAACTTGCGCCTGCTGCTTCTTATCCTGTCACCATGCATCCTTGTGGAGTGCCTCCATCTTCTACATAACTACCTTTCAGGTATTAGGAGACCATGATTAGATTCTCCTGGAACCTACTCTTCTCTGAGCTGAACAAAATTCCTTCAGCCTTTCTTCATATGTCAAGTTCACCAGCTCTCTAGTCCTCTTGCCAGCCCTTTAGTACATCTACTGTAATTTTTTTGCAGTCTCTCCTGAACTGGGGAAACTCCAACTAAAGATGATAGTACACATGTGGCCTAACAAGTGCCAAACAGGATAATCACATCCCTTGATCTTCAGGGTATACTTGTAGATAATGCAGCCCAGGACACAGTTTGCCTTCACTGTTGCAAGGTAATGTGTCATGGGAGCACTACACGCTTGCCTTGATCAAGAGCTGAGTGCCTGAATATAATGAGCTGCAGACAGCAGGGCAGTGCAAACAAGACCTTAGTGTGATAAGGCTTGATACAGGCATGGATCAGCAAGTGACAGAACAATAGCTGAAACTTCTGGAAAGGTATACCATAATATCAACATGGCCTGACTAGACTGGCAGTCTGTGCCAACATCTGACTATGGACACACACATACACACACCCCTTTCCAGGTAATAAAGATCATGGAGAAACAATTTTTATGAGGACAACTGACACCACATAGAAGCAGGGGACACCACGTGGGACCATTGCAGATCAGTGCTGTAACACCTGCCAGTCAGTCTCCTGCCTGTACTGCTGCTCCTGCCCCAGGTGCTGGACTTCACTTAGTCTATATACAGACTATGTCAAGAAGGAAATCAGTTTAAGTGGTCTGACTGCTCTTTTCTTTAACTAACAATGTGCAAGAATGTAAAAATCTTGCCAATCTGCCTTCAGCAGTTGTATCACACATGAGTGAAAGAAGCAGTGTAGGCTTCCCTTCAGTGCAATTGCAATTCATTCCATTTGCCAAACAAAAACTTTCTCTTAAAATGTGCCTAGGTCTGCAACAGTATCAAATAGCTTACAGTCTACTGCTTGGCATAAGATTTTGGCCGTGAAATTAGTCATTTGGCTTCAAAAATATTTTTAGGGCTAAATTTATTTGGAGGCAAAATAGTTAGGAGTGAACATAGATTACAGAACAGCATCCATGCATTAGAAAAATATGTTCCACCTTGGCCATAGAGCTGTCCTATTAATGTGGACAAATTATTCATAGTTTTTTATGGTTGCTCTCCCCATCACCCTTGAGCTGTTTATTATACTGAAGCGCTGTGGAGGTGGCATTATCTTTTAACAAAAAGAAGAGATGGTGCTGCTGCAGTGATAGTAATGTGGTTCTGAAATACAAATGACAAAGTGTAAATGGACTCAGAAACCTCATAGAGGTCAGAAAACCTTCCTCCTTATTTTTAAGAAAAGTATACAGAGAAACAAGTACTCTGTAAAACCACTCATTCTGGAAAAGTTACAAGCTTATAGATAATTTATGTTGGAAATGACTGCCAGAGGTCACCTGGTTCAACCTTCCCTTTCTTCTTATTGCTCTATTTGTGGCAAACTGCTCTCCTGTGTTAATAGACAAGTCCCCCACTGCACCATTTAATTTTGCTCTTGTTCTGAAAGCTGTGTCACATCAGAGACACAGAATGAGAACTTTTTAGATCTCTGTGCTCAAGCCTGGTTGCAATATGCTTCCCTCAGAAGCTACAAGATGGTAAAGATGATTTTCCTTCAACATGAGAAAAGCCATTTCTGCCAGTGTCTGGAGAAAATTCTACTTGAAGAACCAGATTTTGAGATAGCTGATAGAACACATGCATTTTAGAGTTTCATAGTAATTAATCTGCCTCCAAAATTTACCATAATCATCTTTCATACTAGATATGGCTGTCCCCATGTACAGGTACGACACCTCATTTACGATGTGAAAAAGAGATAGCCAGGAGAACACATAAAAAGTGAGGCTTCCTGAAAGTAGAGTGATTTGCTAAAACGATAAGGACTTGCCACCTGCAACAACCCAAAGGAAGACTAAGAAGAAAACCAAACCAAACTATACATGACAGATATTACTCATGTTTTGTAATGCACAAATGGACGGTGGTCAGAAATTATGATGATCAGAACAGGATCTAAAGCAATATTAAAGGTAATAGGAAGAAAGTCCAAACACACTCAGAGAACATGGTAAACAGCTCACCTCAAATGGAATAAAAAACAGAGGCCGACTGAAAATCCCATATTAAAAGGGCAACATATCTGGTGTCCATGCTTGGGAAAGTGTCACTGAACACTGATGTACTAAACCTAGAACTAATCAGATTTTTCTGAAAGAAGGGATTCCCAGAGTATTAGGAAAGGAGATGTGTGTCTTCAACATCTGCAATTCATCACAAGAGAAATGCCTTGTTATTGATATTTTTTTTGAATATAGATTGCTCACTGTATACAACAGATCAGGAATCCTTCATTCTTCCAAACAATACCTACCTGACATTTCTTACTAGCAGTCAAATATTTTTTTCCTAGTTGAAACACATATTTAAGTTATTTTTATCTTTTACTTTATATATAAACAGATTTATTTCTTCATTCCAGCCTAGAATATTGACCTAGCTTTCATAGCAAGAGCTATTTAAAATTCATGTTTTGATGGAAAAAATAGGTGGCATCTGCTTTTAATATTCTTTTTAAGAGCATCTATAACAATAGCTACAGAATCAAGGTAATTCTGTTAGCCAAGAGAAGTAGATTGAGTTGCTTGTTTCAGTATCATCAGTTTTGTCTTTGATTTTAATAAGATCATTTGAAATTGTTTATTTTCCCTGGAGAGCCTGCAGTAGCTCAACTTGGCCTATTTTTCCTCAATTCCTATTGAAATCAAAAGAATCCAGACATCTAGAACATTTCAGTGTTCAGCGCTCCAATCAAGATACTTTTTGCATCATGTATTTACTGAGATCCAGAGCCTCTACTCCTTGCAGAAGAGCACAGTCCAGAAGAGTAACATGAGCAAAGTATACAAGATCTGAGATTTAAGTAATATTGCCATTTTCCAACAGCAAAAGCAATTTAAATTTCCATTTCATGCTAAAAATTCAAATCAATTTAATGCTGCCTTAATTTCTTTTTTTTCCCTAGGACACTTAAAAACCTCATTAAGAAAATGTAAAGGAAACAAGCAAACAAAACCAAACAATCCCAGTTTTTCTAAATCTGCCTGCAGTTTTACATCAAGCAGCATGACAGGATATATAAATTTAGTGCTACTAACATCAACTCAGTTGCTCCCAATTTATGTTAACTTAACTGCATAGTGAATTTAAGCCCCATTGTCAAGCCAATGGCAGAATGAGTCCTTAAGACAAGTGCATGTGACTGTGTGGAAGAGAGAGGGTAATACCTCTCCAGATCAATAAACACTGATTAAGTTGAATCTTTGAAGAGAGAAAAGATTAGCATGAGGGTGAACTTTCTACCAACTATTTTCCATGTTTTGTGCCTGCCTTTATACATGAAAAACAGAAGCAGCTTTGACTCCAAAGAGTAGAATTTAACAAAGAGGGCAGATGTATTTATTTTTTCATCTGCAGTAGTATTCTGGCAATAGATTAAAGAGCTCTGTAGCTGGATTTTTTCAGTACATCCATCAACAAGCAATAGCTGTGCTTCCACATTCAGCAACACCACTACTCGTGCAGAACCTGTCTCTGGCAGCTCAATCCAACCCTTTGGGAAAAAAATCCAAATAATGTTTTGTAGCAGCCTGTGTAAGTTGCCCAAAACAGTGTTGCAGAGCGCACAGTGGAGATGGAGGCACGAGACAGAAACGAAAAGGTTAAGAGTGACTACCCTGGCACTGTCACTGGAGAAACAGGGGATGCTAGCTATGAGATGGACAAGGGTGGCAGAGCAAATCCTGCCTGAATCTTACCTTTCAGCTACTGACCCTGAGGTTTTTCTTTGCTAAAGAACAGTAACACCAATGTCATCACACTAAAGGGATGTACAAGCAATGTTGTTTATTAAATAACAACTTCACTTTTTCTTCTAAACTTTTTTTTAGCTCTTTTCTGAAGATCAAGACCTGATTTATGTTTTCATAAAACATTATTAACCTCAGACCACATATGTAAAAACTCATAAGCAGTTATCAGTAACTCCAGCAAGCTTTTAAAGAAAGTAGTTTAGAGCCTTTGAGTGAAAGTCATTTCTATTCCCAAAATAAAGGAGTACTTACACTATTCAGAATAACACTATTAGCAGATAAATTTAAAGATGTCGTTCAAGCAATAGCCTGTATTTATTGTTACTACGTAGCTATTCTCAAATAAAGAATTTCAGCACAATCTTTGCAGGTTAGTACACATCCTCCCTTACATTTTATGGCCACTTAAAGATACAGGACCACCTCCATCTAACTCCTATGTTTGACCTTCTCAATAACTGAATCTTTCATGGTATCAACAGCACAGAAAGTTACTATGGCAGCAGGCACAGTTACACAGCTTACACCTGGGATCATTTGTTTTTCAGGGATGATGGGTTGTGATTACTTTCTAATTCTCCTCAGTAAGTCCTTCTTCCTCTAACCTAAACGGAGACCAATTTTGGTCTTGTTTTGAGAACTATTCCCTGTTCCTGGAGGATATCACTGGACTGTTCAAATTTCACCACAAGGTGACATGAAGATCTCATCTCCTCTTCCACAACTGGGGCAGAGGATGCAGGTGGGTACTCAGCTCATCTACAGTCACTTCTTCCCAGTGCTGAAGTAGAGACACTGTGCCACAGCTTCAACTCTGTATCAGGAGGTATAAAGCAGAATGTAGAGAAGGAGGCACAGAGGATTTGCACAGCAGAAAGAAGGTCCTGCTTCAGCAGGACAGAATATAACAGGGTATCACTGGAACATGAGTGGTGTTCGACACTACCCCCAGTAGATCTCAGCGTTTCCAGATTTTTAAACTGAAAGTCCTTGTCTCCTGTACTAGAAACACACCCTGTCCCAGGGAACACCACAAATTTTCCTCTCTGCTGCTTTACCCTTCTCCGGGCTAAAAACAGTCTGATGTTCACAGAAAATATATACAGGTTTCAGTTTGTGGCATATATAGATATATGCATAAAATCTATAAAACACTTGTCTAAAAGAGAATGTATACCAAGTGAAAGAGAAACTTCTAACAGCCTTAAAACAGGATGAGTTATCATTTTGTTTGTCAAGACAGAAACAAAGAACCCAATGTCTGCATGTAGGAAAGGCTTGTTACTTACCCACGCAGGAGGGAAGTCTGCTTGCAGCTCCACATGGCTGGAGCACAGCCCTTCTGCTGGGTGGCAGGGATGAAGATTTTGTATACTGCAGCGCCATCTGGCCCAAGAAAATAAAATATCACATTGGACAACGGCTGCTGAAGGACACTTTCTAGAGCTAAATGTTAAGTTCGTAAATAATTTCTGACCCTGGATGAAACGTAGCTTTTGGCTTACTGTATGACATTTTAATATTTCTTTTCCTTTTTTTTCTGCACCATAAATGCATCTGAGCAGTATATAAGCTCCTCTGAGAGCTTATATAGCTATCTGCTACCAGAAATAACTGATACATGCTATCTTCATTATTTCTCATACAAACTGAAACTTCAGAGAACCTGAAATAATGAAATCAATTAAAACCCAGGGCATGTATATTTCTGTGGGTGTTTTGCCAGTGTGGAATTTTGTTATAAGGGGAAAGAAAAAAATCTATAGTGCACTATTTTTTATTTTTTTTATTTCTAGAAATGTCAGATGAATTCCTTAGCTACTCCATACAAACTTCAATTCAATCATACCAGTTTGAAGCTCATATAAATTAAATATCTGCATTTGGATACAAATGAGTTTAACTCCACCGGGGGGGGGGAGGAAGAAGCTTTCAGAACTCTAGATATCTTTTTCATTACGATGTTCAGTTTAGCCAATTCAAAATACGAGCACAGGTCTTCTAAAATGCAAGTTTCTGAAGACAGCATTGCTGATACCATTCCACTGCTTTTCCTTCACAGTCCATTTTCTCTAATTTTTTTTTAGGATTTCTAGTTATGTTCATAGAAAGTAAAATTTAATTTTAATATGAAGTAAGGGCACATCTACCTTTGAAATTTATTACAGAATGAATTATCCTCTACTGATTATGAGAAAGGCCTACAAAACTTGTTTAGCTTCCAGTGTGCACACCTTAGTTTTACTAGGACAGACTGTCTCTTTGAAATGTGTGCATGAGCCCTAAGATTACCAGAGGGTTGTGTTTGTTTTTGTTCTATAAGAACAAAATTTTGATAATTAATATGTTTTAGCTGCAGGCATGTCTCTCTACACAAAGGATAACCTAAACCCAAATACTAAATGAATATCATAGAAGTGGTACAAAGTGGTACAAAGTCAGCCAGCCCTGAGAATGCCACATCAGAACTCAGAAACAATGTAGATCCACTAAAAATTTGAGAGTCTAATACACCCTGTTCCTTGGCAAATTGCACAGCTAATTCAGAGCTTCTGTATGACCACAAAGCGCTGAACTGTGACATGCAGACATACTCTAATTCTTACGTTACTGGATAAAAACTCCTCCTCTGAGAAAAAATACCTGTCTTGCATCTGAATGGGATGATGACAGTAACCACAACCACATGAATTTTAAAAAACAGATTTCTATTTTTCATATTAATATTTAAAAAATGCTGGTGCACAGGTGATCTGGCACTTTTTGAAAAGACTGGTCAGAAGAGGAGAAAATGTTCAGAAGACTTGTAACCACAAAGAAACTGAAGTATGTGTCAACAGATGGGTCAATATCTCCTTGATGGCCTATAAGCCCATACCAACTGGAGACTGTGCTAGCCTATAAGAGCTTTGCACAAATAGAGTTTCCCTGGGCATGAATCCTCATCCGGGAACCCACTCTGGACCAACACTACCACGGTGTACCACAACTAACCAAATATGTTTGTAAGCTCTTTTTTCCACAGTCCACATACTATCCTACTTCAGGACCTTTTTTCACATATATATAGCAATCCACAGGTTATTTCTCCCTTTTCATGATGCTATTATTACTAAATAATTTCAGTCAATTAAAAAATAATGACCTAATTTACTAACATGCAAACTTAATTTAATGGTCAAGTTCACACCCCTTCAAGCTAGAAGCTGTTAAGATGTGTGTTTATGCATGCATTTCCATGTGCATGTTTATGTTTGTATTGACTTACAGAGTAAACCCATAATCAAACCAAGTCAGATAAATCTTCTCGTAAAATGTTCTGTGTTTTTCCTTCCCTCCAGCAAAAGTAGGATTTTATTATAAATCAATGTATCTGTATCAGTTAAGAGGTGCAAGTTAACTTTCTTAATATTTTTTTATTGTTACTTACAATTATATCAAGCAATTACAGTGAAATAGGGTCATATTTTTCCATCAAAAAATACCAATGCAAAGTCCTTATGCTATCACTTATTAATCAGAAATGCTGCATTCCTATGTAGTACCAATGTACCATTAAAAGTGTATATAACATTAAGTTGGATAAGAAAGGAAGGAGGAGCTCTATTTTGCATATACTCAATGACTAATTAGGTTTCAAACTTGGGCTTTTGACCCTGCTTTCAGCTGGGAGCCTGAATTAGCAATTGAATTTCTGTTGGGCTGGTGACCCTATTTGCAGTGTCATAGCCTGAGCTAGGAGAAACAGTTCTTTGAGAACCCTTGGCTCGCAGTTACATGTTCTCCTTGTACTTGCTATGACTCCCTGGGAGACTCAATTAGGGTAGGATCAAGTTCATCTTTCTTGCACCAAACTTGCTTCTACATTTCAGCAGTCTAATAAGGCAGACCTTCAAAAGCAAGCTTCATACTACTAGTGAGGAGAGGTAGGTAATTGTAAAAGCTTTCCAGGGGGAGAAGTCATCTATGTAATTTGGTACCTAACCTGAGAATAGCAGATTGTCCCTCTGGAGTCCTTCAGAAGCAACTTCTTTGTCTACTGACAACACAGGCAATTTAGACATTTACCTTAGGAAGACTTCTTACTGGTAAGCCTATGGGTGGTGGCTTGATCCTAGCTTTGTTATCATCATATTTTAATTCATAACTCCTATGTGCTACCAGCATATACATTTCACCAATTTTGACATTTTTACTGATTGAAAAAACAGGAATAAATTGGTGGAAAAGAAAGAAAAGATGAGGCCTGAATTAAATGACTGTCATGTATGAAAAATCGAACTTACATTCCCAATGGCATCACCTCTGAATCCTGCCCTTAGAATTTACATTTTATCATCCTCACCAAGATCCAAAAAACGCTTCCCTTCCCTTCAAAAACAACTCTAAACCTTGCAGCATAAAATATAGTATAGCCACCCAGGCACCAAGCATAATAAAATCTAGCAACAATAACTCAAATATGTGTCTCCTTGTCTGAGTCACTTTAGAGACATCCAGAAACATAAATATATGTTTTCCCTGAAAGGTAACAGTTTTCATCCTTTTAATCTGAAATAAAATTCTGTCCCCATCTCCCAGGGAACTAAAGGTGACAATAAGAGCTTGACAATGTTCAGGAGATGTGCTTTTCACATTAACATTGCCAGCAGCTGCGCCATAAATACTGGGTATACAGAAAGTGCATTCAATCATTATAGGAGGTGCAATTTAAAATCTGAAATTCACTCAAATAAATCAGTAGAAAAGAGTTAAGGGATCAAAGTCTCCAAAAACTAAAATGTACCGCTTCTATGTTCCAGCTTTATTTGCAAGGAATTCTAAAATCTACTGGAACAAAATATTCCCCTTAATGTTCTGTAAACCGCTTATGAAATATCAAGCTTTGTTCCGTTCATCCTTCCTTTTCCTGCGCTACTCCCTTGCCAGACGTCAAGGAGCTCATGCCAAATGTCTGAGAATTCATGGCTTATGAAGGGCAGGACTGGATAAGTGAAGGAAAATCATGCACAAAAGACAAATATATTACCCTCCCCCAACCTCCTCTCCTTTATCATCATCAACACACAGTTAAACACATTTCACACAGAGAGTTGGGAGCCAATATGAGCATCTTGTAATTATTTGAGATAGAGCACATGCTGTCGGACCTCCTGCATTCAGCCCTGAAGATTCTCCATTCTGTTCCTGAGGCTATTTGATATGATGGCATTGAGTACATGCTGTCTGATAGGTTTGATCTGTACATTGCAGACCCTAAAGAAAGGCTACAAGGATGCCAATACTAGCCCTTGCCAAAGACACTGTGTCATTGAAATAATGCTTGTGCCCTGTTAGCCTATATAGAAAGTGCCCAAAAATCTGGAGGTATGCCACGAGTTGCAGTAGTGATTCATATCAATATTCTTTCTGTTCTTACAGCCTCAGATACTTAGTGAAAAAGTATAAGGAACAAAGCAAGTATAAGATGCAAAACCTTTCCAAAAGCCAACAGTAAAAATATTGGAGAGTCCTGAGGCAGTTTCTATCCAGGACACGTTTAACAGAACACACTGAGCCAGCTGACATTTCTGAGGTAGACCTGGTGACTATTTCATGAGCAGATGGGAAATGCCATATCCCTTAGTGGACGGTTAACAAGGAAACAGACTGAGACAACACTAAAATTATTATTCACTCTCTAAATTTCATAAAATGAGTCTCATCTGTTCCATAGATATTAAAACTTCTATCAATTTATTAGTTCTCCATTTAAGACTTTTTGCTTTAGCATCCCTGTTCTTGAATGTCTCATGCAAGATAATTAAGGTAATTTCCTAATATCTCCTTTTAACAAAATTAGTTCCATTAAAAAGTGAAGATAAAGATGGGGAGAACAGAAGAAGATACAGAAACTGCTATAAAACATAACTGATTGATTTATAGTCTCTTTAATTGATCTAATGTGTCCAATGTGTTTAAGTCCAGCCTCATTTGAAAGAACAGAAAAAAAAAAAACCCAACATGCATTGCCAAAAGCTAGCCCATTTTTTTAAGTCAGAAATTTCATGAATAACAAGTTTCCCATTACACATCTTACAGGCTGTTCTTATCAATAACTACCAAGAAAGGGAAAGGAAGGGAGAAAGGGAGGGAAGAAAGAGAGGGGAAGGGAAGGGGAAAGGGAAAGGGAAAGGGAAAGGGAAAGGGAAAGGAGAAAGGGTACAAGAACTAAGTGAAGCACAGAACTAAATGCCCACCTCCACAGCATCAGGAAAATATATCCTGCAGTCATCTCTCCATTCTCTTCACACTTAGAATCATAGAATCATTCCAGCTGGAAGAGACCTTCAAGATCATCAAGTCCAACCTTATTCCTAGCCCTATCAAAACCACTAAATCATGTCCCTAAGC
>JANIJG010010520.1:0-30877 GCA_024611175.1 Megaceryle torquata
TTTTTTTTTTGTTTTTTTTTTTTTTTTTTTGGTGGGGGGGGGATGGAAGGGGGGGAAATTGTTTTTCATCCAGATTAATTTCCTGGTCTATGTGTCTGTGCAGTTGCATGAATGTCACTGCCAACACAAGGAGGGGAATAAAATTACTCCTAAATGAAAATGTTTGTGGACTGCCATCTTTAGATATGAAAGAATAAGTATGATTACTTTATTACTTTGCTCTAGGTTTTCACTCTATAGGCTAGGACCATATGTCTGTAATCATTATTCTGTCTTGAAATGTAGTCATCAAGCATGTTTCGTGGCTTCTCTGAGAAGGTATGTGTAGGTATGTGTACTGAGGCATTCCTTCTTGAGTAGATGAAATACATTTATTGGTGGAAAAACATAACTTGACTTTGCATCACAATAGCCTTAGTATAAATGATTATGCTGCATCTGCATATGGTGTTAGTGTCTTTCAAACACATTGTTCTGAAGATGTTTTCTCCAATTCGCACCATTGTCGTAACTCTGCTGTTTTCAAAGGGTGAAGACGATGAATAACTCTGGTCTGTGCTTGCCCAGTGGCCATGGCTTCTAATCTTGCCATTGACCTTTACTGTGTATTTTTTGAGTTTCTGTATATGAATTTACCCAGCACTACACTGGAGAGTCTTTTAACAGTTTTAAAAAGTGAGTTACATTAATAGAGCATAGTAATTCAGTGTTAATGTCGCAATTGTAGAAATCCTGTTGTAGAATCCCTATTGGTCTTTAATCAATGACCTGTATATAAAAAGTAAAGAATGAGTAATTCTGGTATATATTTTTAAATTTTTTAAACTTAATCATAGTAGCTTGGTCATAAGGTTCCTGAAACAGACAGTTGCTTCAAATGTAGTTCATTTTGCAGTAAAGTGAATACATTCTGGGTAGATATCTATCCATTATAAAGTACAAGCTTCAGATAGAGTAAAATATTTGAATTAATTCAGTTCCCATATTTTCCTGGGTTATTAAGGCAGTAGGGGAAAAATCTTACATGCTTGTGAATATACCTGTTTTCAGAGAAGATGCATTTTTTCCTTCCCTTGTAGTATGTATTTCAAAGTATCAATTCAAAAATGACTTAATGACTTTGTAAATGGAGTTAGTGTTTTATTTGCAAGATTCTACCTCTTTCTTTTTTAAGCCTTTTACACAGAATTCACTCAGTTTACTTATATCTCTTTGCATAAATACCAATAATGCTTTAATTTATGGGTGTTTGCTGTTGGGCTTTGTTTAAATGAGTACCATCCAAAAGGAATCAGAGCCTTCTATTCTTGCAGAAATGAGTAAACCCCACATGAGGTGAATTTTCATACAACCCATTTCAAACCTGGAGTTTTCAGGGTATAATTTAGATATTGCATTGGTGGTTTATGACCATATAAAGTGTAGGTGTGTAGGTAGGAGGTTAGATAGATGTACTTGTAAATGGCTAGAAGCAAGGAGGCTGAGTATGGTCTCCAGCAGTGCATTTTTCAGCTCACAGTTTCACATCTCTATCCTAAGGCATTAGATTACTAATTCTCCAAAAGCCAAAGATTTGTTTTACAGAAGAAAATTCTGATTTGATTAAGATAGTGCTTCAAGACCTAATGTTCCTTTAGCAAATCATGCCACGACTGGAAACGTACATGATTGGAAATAAAGTGCATGTTATCTGAGAAAGAGAGAAAGTGCTTCATGATTTGGAATGATCCTGCAGAAGCAGTGTTTAGTGTAATGACAGTACACTTAGATTAATTATAGCACTGCTTGCAGGCGCCACTATATACTTACTGTTGTGTCAGCACTTTTGCTGTTAACCCTGTGTTGCAAAAGTTTTTAATTTGGCTCTGAAAAATGACTAAGTCTTTTTTGAATTCAGGCTTTGTGCTGCATGCTCTGAATCAACTTCTAGTGAGAGTTTGAATTTTAGTTTTGTATCCTTAGCCCTTTGAAGTGTCTAGCTGTAGAAATAATTGTATCTATTTGTATGTTTTCTGCTCTGCCCATGTTTGATGAGAAGTTTAATTTCAGTAAATGCATAGGTTGTGTTGTGATCACTTTAGATAGTCTGAAATAAAGCACTGAGATATTTGACCTTGAAAATTGGAAGGTGTAAATAAGAAGCCAGCATTTTTCTACTTGGTATAGGAGTAAAACTTAGATTTGACTAAATACATATTTATATGATTAGCTGCAGTAACTCTGAAGGATTGTTAAGGTCTGAAATAGGCTTGAACATGGCTTAAAAGGCTCTTTACACAAAAAATTCCGAAGAAGCTATTATAATTAGTCACGTAAATTCTGGAGAGTGGTTTTTAAAATAAAGATTCAAAATATACTACATTCATAGAAGCGACAGTGAAATTAAGTAGCTTTTTGACTAAGTCATCAGAATGCTCTTTATCCTCATTTTACTGTTGATGAGACAGTAATAAATGTTGAGCAAATAAACTTGCTTTACCTAGAACACCTCATCCTGCAAATATAGAAATCTCTGCACGTTTTTCTAGCAGTTCTTAGTCTCTTATCCTCTCTTCTTTCTAATTTCCACTCTTAGATTGTATTTTACTTTTTTCTGAGTAGTGCTGGCAAGTGGCTTTTATCAAGAACAAATGATGCCATAAATCAGGACCAAAATCAATGATGCTGTGGGGCTGTAATAGTGAGATGCGGTTATGTGGGCCTGAGTGTTTTACCTGCCTCTGAAGCCAAGACTGAGGCCCTGGGTACTGTTCCAACCCTTGGCTTCCAATTTACTGGCAAGTGTGTGTGTGTATATATATAAATATACATACAGCTGTTCTGTCTCAGTCTTAGAGTGGAGATATCAATATTAAACTCCTGGTTTAATATGCTTTTCCTCATAATGCAAACAGTAAAAAGTGGACGTTCATATGCAAGTAGAATTGCTTAGGAATACAGAGACACTTAATCCTTCCACACTTAATACTACTAGAATAGGATTTAGGACTGGCAGGACTGGCTGAGGTGCATGGCAGCGTATTGCCTCCCTTCTTTTTCTTTTAAGCCTGTGTTCTCTGTAGGTGTAAAGGATACTGCATGTTCAAATAGTAGGACTGGTTCCTTCAGCTGGAGGAAGGTTTTTTGCCCAAAGCAACAGGGTCCTTAACATCATGACTGGCCATTTGCAGCTGTAGTTACTGCTCTTCTCTGTGATAGGTGGTAGTATAAACAAGAAATGATTTGTGTTGCTGGAGTAAGGCCATGTGTGTTATGCCAAATATAAAATGAGAGGGCTGATATGAGTGCCTCTTGGACCTGTCTTTCATTACCCTTTACACTTCTCTTTCCTAATAGAATTTGGAGGAACCGAGCACATGCCGTATGCAGGGTTTTATTAGAGTGCTTTGCCTCGGGCCCTTAACTCCTTTAGCTGGTCATTACCTGACCAGTAAAGACCTCTAAACGGGTCATTAATGCTTAAGTAATAAACTGTTTCACAAGACTGTCTAGTACAGAACCTCTTCTATCATTTTTACAGTTACTGTTTTATAGATAAATCAATGACCAACAACTGGATATTCTTGTTTTGCTACATAATCTCGTAATAGCGGCCACAGTAAATAGACAGTGGGTTCAGTTAACTGTGTTCAGAAGAGCTGGGGATGGCCACATGCAGGAGAGACCTGGAGTTCTATGTATGAAGACACGCTCTACTGTTAGCAAAATAAAGAATATCTGCTTATAAGGTGTGGTTTTTCTTTTCTTCCCCTCCCGGAAGTTGTACGAGTTCAATAAGGTGGCTTTTCTTCCCTCACTGCTGATTTAGGCATGAGTAGGCCTTGGTATAGTCTAATGTTGGAAGAGAGAGATTTCCCACTTTCACAGGAGGGTTTCTGAACTAGCAATTAGTTAATAATGTAAGTCTTGCACTCTTCTGTACCATACAGCTGTTGATTTTGAGTTTGGTATGTATTAAGTGCTTTCTAGATATGGCAGTAAAAGGAGCTCTGACACATTGGGATCTACTGTTCACTCCTATCAGAGAAAAAGGAAACAGTAACTGACATTTTTCTCATCGTTCTCCACATGAAATTTTCAGGCACTTCCTTCGACCAGCAGATCTCTTTAAACAGGTTTCTGTGCATGAAGCTGTACAGAGCTTTCTTTGAAAATGCATAATGGGTACCCTACAAATTTTAGTAGTGTATCATGGATTGACTGCTGAGAGCTGGAATAAACAATCCAGCCATATTAATCTTTTCCTATGTTAACCTGTGAGGAGGTGCCATCCTGAGGATGGGACTGGAGTTTTTTGTTTGATTTTTTGGCTTTGCTTTTTTTTTTTTTTGGTCATAATGTGTGAACTTTCCAAAGTGGAATGAAATTTGATGTTGAGAACAGTTCTTTGTAGACACACAATATTTTTCTATGGAAAATGGAACAAAACCTCTGCAAATTGGTGACTTCCAGTGTCATTAGTGCCCATGGAGCAAACACTTGGTAATTATTTTTTGAAGAAGTTGAAAATATGTTAGTTATGGGAGAAGTTATCTTTAGCAGTGTAAAACAATTAATATTGAACAGCTGTTTCTTTGATAGGACTAGCTGCAAAAAACGTAGCAGTGGCATGTTTCTCTATTCAGTTCCTTTACACTGAATTAGGAGTTCTGCATTTGGAAGTTCCATCTTGAATCTAACAAGAAAAAAGATTTTTAAAATATGAGGTGAGATATTTATTGAAAGAAACAATACAGTAAGTGGGTTTTTTTTCCTTTTTCTTCTCAGGAAAAAAATCTTTTTGTGTAAAACTCTTAATGGGACCCACCAAGGGCTATGAGGTGACTTAATCCTGCACATTATTATGCTAGATCCTCAGAGATGATGCTGAAAGTCATAACATTATATATAGCGGTACAGGAAGTGTGTGCTGACAGAATTTAAGTAGGGATGAATCTGACACAGCACTTTGTTCAGTTTACAACACTCATAATATTCTTAGCACCTACAGAAGGTTTTTAATTTATTTAAAGTAAAAATGCACCAAAGCTAACATGGGATTAGAAAGCAGGTAACTCTTCACAGATTGCAACTCCACAATTGTCCCATTGTCATCTTTGCTGATGAGCAGACAGTGCTGGTGTGGTAGTGGCAGTAGCAAAACCAGCATTTGTACTGAATGCTTCCTTCAGACTTGCTGGACAGAAGCGGTCCTGTGTGTCACACTGCAATGTTAGAACGACATCAGGAATCAATTTGGTCCCATCTGCAATTGCCTAATATAATCAACCTCTATTCTGTTTAGTTCAACTTGCTACCTGCAGTAAGTGATTTGTGTGTGCATGAATATTAAACTTCCCAAGCAAAACGTGTGAGTAAATATGAGTTGACTATAAAAAAAGTTATTTATGTGCACTGAAAATGAGTGCCCATTATTGTTTTTATAAAAAAGCATTGTATTGCATCGTCATGGTGTGAATAAAGATTATTGTTTCCTTTTTCTCTGATAGGAGTGAACAGTAGATCCCAAATAACATCTCTGTATTACTGTTTTCACTTCTAGCTAGCGTAGTCTCTCTTCTTGTAGTCTATTTGTCGTAAAGATTTTCTTCTCTAATTTTTTTAAGTCAAACCTCTGTTAAAGAAATTTTTCGTGGCTCAACAGCTCTTAGTTTTTTTGGGTTTTTTTATATGACTGAGTGGAAGTATATTTGCCTAGTGATTACAACAAGGTAGATACAATATTTACAAGCCTTAGCAATTCCTGTGCAAATGCAGTCTCTGGAGAAGGGCACAATAACAAAGCAAGCAAACATCACAGTTATCTAAACAATAAGAAGTTGCAGGCATTAGGGTGGTGACTTACAACGTGGATGGGAACCCTGGAGTTTTAAAGTAATTTATGGGGATGCTGAAGAGATGGATTTCATTTAAATACAGTAACTGCTGAAATATTTCTAAGTTAAAAAGTCAACTAGTGGTTAAGTAAATATCCTCTTGACCCCTTTTAACTCTTGTGATGTACCGTTGTTTTAAAGTATTTACTTTGAAATGCTTGAGTCATAAAATGACCCAGGAGAGATGGATTGACCACAGATAGTTAATGCACAGGATTGAGTTGCTTAAAATTTAAGCCCCATGCCCATTTTTATCTAATCTTTTGTTCTTTAATTGCACGAATGAGGTTATAAATGGAAGGCAGTGGAGTCTAAAAAAAATAATTTAAAAAAAATTGGTTTTATACAGTACTGAAAAAAAAAGCATTAGGGGAAAAAATTTAGAGAAGAACAGAGATTCCTTCTTGTTTCTATAGAAACCAATAGTGATCAGGAGGGGAGAGGATTTCTTTCAAGTGTATGTTTTAGTGAGGCTGGCTCAGCAGCTCAGCACACTGGAGGGCTGGTGTAAAAAACCAAAAAAAACCACCAAAACCCTCTAGTGGCTTGAGATGTGGTGCTCCTGCCCCTGTGATACCAGCTGGACTGAGGATAATGCATCACTGAGAGTTTGTGGTTCATGCTGCTGTGGGCAAAGGGAGCTCTTCGCACTGCCACATCCCCCCGGGAGTGCAGCCCGGCAGCTGAGCATCACTGAGACGGGGAAACCAGCCCCAACGGGAACTCGCATGAATCTGATGTTAAAAAGGGGAGAGGATAAAAGGGGAGGAAAATACTGAAGGGGAAGTGTGCTGTCCTGTGTCAATTAACAGCGCTAATTGCTTTGAAGCAATAATCTCCTTTGGTTTTATCATGACAGAATCATGGCCACTGAAATATCGTGTGTCAAAACGATTACAGCCAGGACTCAGGGACTTGGCTTTCGAATCATGATCTTCTTTCTACTACATGACATAATCCCCTCTACAACAGAATTATATTCTTAATTATCTTCTGTTTTCCTAATGTCAACTAAGTGTTGCCATGAAAAGCAGGTCACAGAAACATTTGAAAACCAAATTCTAAAGCAAATCTAAGTCTTAATACTGTATCTTTAAAATAATTGCAGGATTCCTCTAAATGAAGTTCGGGTCAAATGCAGTGTCAAAAATAAAGCAGTTTCAATTTGCTGCAACCTGAAAGATCCAAGAAGTGACTGAGGAATATCTAGTAACTGGCAAAGACACCTCTGTTTGACATTTACTTTCGCATGTAAACAATGGAGCACTGTATATTGGCATCTGAATGTATTAGCTGGTGGTGATCCAAACCCTGGTATGAATTTAGATGGTTTTCCTTTCTGTTTATAAATACATAGTCCTGATAACAAGGGAACATTTACTGCAATCTTGCTCTGCGTTTGTCAGAGCAGAATGAATCATTTTGAAACATAAACCTCCTCAGATCTCAAAAATATCAAGGAAAACATAAAACATAAGGGAAAAGGATTATAAAATACAAATAAAAATGGTTCTTAACATATTTAGAGGCCTATGGGCTGTAAACATTGTAGATTATCATTAATGAAACTCTCTGCCAAGTACACAAACCACAGTTCGGTAGCAGCTGTTAAGCAAGCATTGTTCAAAGCTGGATAATCCCTTGAACATTATATGTTGTGGCTCTGTACCTCTTCCTATTAGTAATCAGATAATTGCCTCTCATTTTCTGTTACATGTTTTTCTTTTAAAATTCAGTTTCATTCCTCTTTATGTCAAAAGGCTTTATCTTGCAATAATCACTTAGGCAAAAATCCCGCAGAGGTCAACAGGCAAGGCTGCGGTCTCCTTTATTTTATGGCAATCTGGTGTAATACAATTCAGTCCCGTGGCTTTACAGTGGTGAAACAGAGAAGAATCCCACTCTACAAACAAGGTGCTTGAATTGTATCATAACTGAGTTATATTTTTTCCCATAAAATAGGTTTTTCTGAATAGTTTGGGAATAAATTAAAAATACTTTCTGCCACTGTATTTTACTTGAAAATTAAGTTTGCTGTTACATGGTGGGAGGAGGAGGAGAAGGTAAGGGACGTTCCAGTTCCATTTGTCCAAGAGTTCAGGTCTCTTAGGAGGGCTTTCCAGGACATGTTAGGTAAGTGTCTGGCAGAAAGAAATTTGGAAATTACAGCAACTGTGGTTTTTGCAGCATTAAAATATCCGTAAGTCATAACAACACAGAAATATTGAGCCATAGCCCTGGTAATTGTGAGTTCCCTTGAGCTCCTTTGGCTATTAGGGTTGAACCGAGAGAGTAGCTTATCTTGCACTTCTGGAATTTCTCATAACCCTACAACAAAGCACTATTGATTTTTCTCAGCCAGGCAGGAGGGGTGGAAAGATTGAAGAAGGTCATATGTAAATGTGCTAAGTTTGATAAACAGCTGGTCCAAATTTTACTGAGTCTAGAACCTCACCTATGCTAAGTAAATCCATTTTTAAAATCCTGAATTATGCATCTGCTCTTCCTCTCAATTAGCACATTGTGTCCCTGCATTGGAGTGTTTAGCCTAAGAATACATACTGACACGGGCCGTTCACTTTAAAACCACCGCATCTTTTTGATGGGCACTGGCTTCACAAGCTGCTGGCATGAGCTTTCATAGTTCAAGATCCGGTTCCAATCCCAAAAGTCAAAGCAGATGGAGACATAATTCAGAGAACAGAAAATATG
Organism: Megaceryle torquata; assembly: GCA_024611175.1. Lineage (NCBI taxonomy): Eukaryota > Metazoa > Chordata > Aves > Coraciiformes > Cerylidae > Megaceryle > Megaceryle torquata. Next base: position 8,589 of record JANIJG010010520.1, read on the forward strand.
ATTCATCCTTAAACCTGCAGGGTTGCAGGGACTGTTTCTGTCTAGTACTTAAAATTGTTCTACATCCCATGGCACAAACAGAGGTTTGAGAGGTGGTGTCTCCCCCTGTGATGGGCAAGGCATAATGGATATTTTCTAGCTAATGTATCTCTGTACATGTGTAAGAGGAAAAAATTTCTTAAAAAAAAAAAAAAAAGCAACATTTTCTTTTCGAGATACTCTAATGCTTTCTGTTCATTGCAGAAGCAATATTATTAAATGCCAGCCAGCAGGAAAAATTAGAAAAAGGATGGTTTGAAAGACAAAAAGAAATGCATTTTCCCTCCATTTTCCAGAAATAAATTACCAATGAAGCAGGAGCTGTCTATAGGCAAGGCTTCAGGAGGCAGATCAGATAGCAAAACTATTTCCTTGTTCTAGTGAGAAGCAGTTTTCATTGAAGACAGGAATTGAGGAGTATTTTTAAGAGAAAAGGTCTTGCAGCAAAACTGCAAATTGGGCAGCACTGTACAAAGCAGCTAACTCACTGCTCCTCCTGGCAAAGTAATACCAATTAAAAAGGCATCTGTAACCAACAAATTACAAATATACTCATCTCAGTTGCTGTGAAACGAAGCCATGTAGGAAACGATATTCCTATTTTAAAGTGCAGCTAAGAAGTTTGGAGAAAGTATTCCTCAGTTGCTTTGTTGTAAGAAATCCCACTCTGTGCAGAATATCTGCCCACAGATTTCTTCTATCATGTGCATTAATTTCTAGGTTATTCCAGAAAAACAAACAGCTCTGCAAAGATTCTAACTTTTGGATGAATTTACTGATACTAGGATATTAATGTTGTATGTTTCCAACAAAGCACTTTGACCTCTGTAAGAAGGTTTTGACAGTAGCAGTTTCTGTTCCCTATTTGGATACAGCCATTTGGGGCTTCCCGGAGTGGTCACGGGCTTCAGCTGAAAGATTTTCTTGCTCTTAATCATCTTTACAGTTGCATAAATCTCTTGCATTGTCTTGGAAGTTGTGTGTTATTTTGGATTTGCATTTCTTTAGGATGCAGAACATGTCAGAATCTGCCAAAATCTCTCAGCAGCACTGCTATCGAGGAAGGCTAAATAATCTGTGACTAACACCACATTTACAGAGGGTTTAGTGTTCCGGTGGCATGAAGGGGTCAGAGGTGCTTGCAGGTAGCTGTTGGGTATAGAACATCAGCTCCAATGCTAATACCGCTGAATGCTAGTTCATGTTTTATTGTTAGAGATAACAGCCAACTACAAAAGTTGTCCTGTGGTCCTATGCTCCTGTTTTGATTTACAAGACCACAGTAATTGATGGTCTCTAAAGTTCAGAGAGATGGACAGTGTTAAGGAATGTTAAAGTTTGGTATTGGGCATGAATATCAAAATAAACCACTTGGCTTTCATACTTTATTAATTATCGGTGTTTTTCATCCAAGTGCAAAAGGAAGAAGAGGTATTGAAAATGGGGAAGGGAGAAACTGGCATAAGAGTCAGATTCCATAAATAATCCCATTGTAGTTTTCAGAGAAGCTGCGAAGTAATTGAGTAGAGTAAGGGACTGAACAGTGTTTTCCACTCCCTCACACACACACCCTTCCCCAGCCCCTTCTCTACCTGACCCTATTCTGGGATAAATCATTGTTTCTGAGATGACTAAAAAACAGCTGACCTGGTTTCCAGGCAGAGCCTGAGACTTTCCTTATGTTTTAAAAGAAAACAAATCCCAACTGTTCACAGTTGCCCTCAAGCAGAATTCAGGAATGCCTTCAGCATATGACTCCAGGTGATGGAAGGCTCACAGATTCAGGTAGAACCCAGTCACCTGCCTTTTCTGATTTGGGCAGTTTGGTTTGGGGGACATGAAAGAAGGGAAAATTTTCAACTTACCTGAGGGCAAAAATAACGCTTTTCTTGTCATTGACCAAATGTGGAGACTTTGAGTATAGAAGTCTTATTAAAGGATTATTCTAATAAGATAAACAAAATTATCTGAATTTCCTGCCGGAGAAAAACTGCAGAAGCAAGTAGCTGTCATTAAATTGGGTGGAACATACACTTTGGAAGTAGAAATGGAGATCCACAGTAAAGTTCAGATAGTATTATAGGAAGCTGCTATTAATAAAAAAAACCTCACCAAACAATAAACTAAAAAGCTTTGGAAAAAATAAATCTGAAGGGAAATGAGAGGGGAAAACCAATGCTTTTCTACTAATTTGCCCCCTTCATTCTGTTTCATTTAGTAAAGCAGTCATAAACGTTGCTAAACAGTCAAAAAAATTAAATGTTGCTGTATAATTTATGGTGGTTGCAGGATACATGAGAGTGCGCTTTAATTAGCAAATTGCATGTTTATTTTATTTGCTTAGCATATAATTTAGATTGGATAAATGTGCTTTGACTGGCTATGGCACCTTGGTATCCTCATTTGATATAATTTTTAATCACATTGTTTTGGAATTTTATTGCAACATTATACACTTGATGTAACAGAGCACAATTAAGTATGCTCAGTTCACACCTTGCTCTTGAGGAAATTACTTTTTATCTGTATTTGGATGGAGCACTTTGTATGGCAAGTGAGAACTTGGGAGTAATAAAGAATGTGCACTGTGGGCGCTAGAGCTGCAATCTGAATAGTAAATAATAATAGTATTGATGGTGCTCTGTTAGTGAAATGTGTTTGGGAGAAAGATATAAAAAAACTACAAACAAACCCTGGAAACAGGCAACTGGAAATTATTACTGTATGCAATTGTATATTAGCTGTATTGTATTATATCAATAACTTGACGTTCGAGCTAAACTGAGGGAGGCTGAGGATTGTTCTAGGTGCTGTATGTAGCCAGAGGGGGAGAGATTTTCAACCAGCAAACATTAGAAGAGGAGGCAGATGTTGAGCTGAGGATAAGTAGGTGATACAGGATGTGGAAGATTATTAGACAAAACTGTCACCTCAGTCCTGGGTCCTGCTCCGCTGCTATACTGTGATCTGTCTCAGGATGCAGACCAGCTTTTAAAATGTAACGAGTGTAAGGAGTACCATAAAGAGACAGTACACTGGGAGAGGCATGCACAGGCACGGTGTGTGCTGCTGTGATTCTGAGTCTTAAAAATATTTCTGCACTTTCTGGTTTGTTTTCTATTGTGTATTTGATCACGCACAGGGAGTGTCAGTTTGGGATCTGTTCAGGGTATTCTGACTTCGATAGGCTTTGAATCTGGAGCTCTGTTTTCCCTGTTGTCCACTTGGCTTTTTTACATGGTGAGAGGACAAAAAGGAAGTCTGTGTCCATACTTTGGGGAAATTCAGATTCATCTTACTGTTTAAATCCCCACTTTGGGTAAAAAGTTCAGCGGCAGGTTCAGCTATTCTGTAGATGTTACTGGAGAATGTAATAGGGCTGCAACCTGGAGGTTTTGGAAGGAAAAAGTAGATTTATTTATTTATTATTTATTCATTAACAAAAACACATTCCCTAAACATATAGATATTAATAGAGAATATTATTTTGCAGTGTAAATATGGAAGGAATATAGAGCATTTAATTGAGCTCTAGAATGTATCTCAGCAGTGGCATTTTATGTAGTGGTTTGACTTACAGAATTCTGCAAAAAGCTATTCTTTTCACTTACATTATATGGACTTTTTCCATAAGGGCTGCCTGAGTATTACATATATGCCAATCTGAGATCCCAGGTGACTCTTGTGTCGGGAAGATTGATGCTGGGCCAGATTATTCTTTCAGTCACACAGGTATAAATCTGGGGTAACTCTATTGTCTTGCTTCCACTGAGAAGAGGATCTGGCCCACTTTCCTTTCTTCTCTGCCTTCGAGTAATTGGCCCCGTAATGCACCAGTGTTGCTCTCATGTGATTGGCACTGATCGTTTCGCTGTGACAGGACGGCGGCGGTGGTATGTACTGCTCGAACGCTGACATTCCTTACTTTGTTACAGTGTGTTTTGATAACGTTATCTATAAAGAATGTTGCTTGCACTGATTATGGTTATTAAAATATACAGAGATCAACAGATATGGCAAACAGCTGCTTAGTCACAGCTGATGTGAAAAATTTGATTTAATATAAGTTTCACAATTTGAAACTATATCCTCTAGAAAAACACAGCCGATTAATCCCTACTGCATGTGAGCTAGCTGACTTTGTTTAAAATAGGGTTATATCAGGATGATAAACAGAGACTAGAATTAAAGCACGTTTCTGAAGATTGTTGAAATATAGAAGAAAAAAGCAAAGCAGGGAGTTTGTTTGTTTTGGGTTGGTTTGGGTTTTGGTTTTTTTTCTGTGGGTGTTTTTTGTTTTTTTTTTTTAACTGATGTGCTGGAGTGTTTAAGTAATATTTATGGGACCTATCATGCAGATGTCTTAGTGCTGTAAGAAAATATCTGTGGTATTTAGATCTAGTGATGCAGTCCTTTTAAATATCCGTATTGCTCTATAAAGGCAGACAGTGCTTCCCAGCATTCCTTATGGAACGCAGGGAGAATGGCATGGACCTCTTGAATAATTAATATGGTTTTCAGAGCAGTAGTCATGGAAACCCAGGCAGTGTCACATATATGGATTTTAGGAATTAGGCACGTTTTGAATTGCACATTTTAGCCAAAAAAGAGCATGCTGTAAGTCCTAAAGATCAGAAGCATTTTCCCAGTGAGTCTTTTGTTTACACTGACAAATACACATATCTTACATATTTTTGGATTTAAATAATATTTGGATGCCTACAAATTTACATGGTATCTATCTAAAGGGCTGTTAAAGGCACCATCTGCCCTAAGTCATCTTTTAGGTGTCTTAGTCATTTTTATTCTTTTTCTTTTATTTTCTTTTTTATTATCCCCCCCACCATCATCCCAGACCCCTGAAGATATTAGGATGGTTTTAAACTGTACAGCCAATTGCTGTTTGCTTAAAGGACCACAGCTTTACCACGAAGTTGCTAGGCCCTTTCTATTAGTTCAGTTGTGTGGCTTTTTTATCTGTCTGAAAAAATGTCTCTTCAGGATCAATATCGTCATTACCTTGGGTGTGTATGTGGAAGAAGTCAACCAGGCAGCAGTGAAAAGCTATCATCCAGTCCTCAGTAATATTGTACGTGTAAAGAATAAAAATACATGGAAGTTATTTATAGACTATAAACCCTCTGGTTTCATAAACCATTTTATACTATTATTTGTCCAAGTCTACAGAGTCTCTCCTGAGTTCATGGCACATTCAAAAGCCTCTATTTTTTATTTCTGGCTGTTTGAATTGGGAAATTAATTAGAAATACACTTAGCAATTTATAGACATGAAAAAGCCATTTGGCCCAGTAAGCCTGCTTTCTTTTACCTTTTTTCATCCTCATTTTGTTTTGTAGCTCTCTTTCAATCTATTCTCTGCTAATAAAAATATCAATCTCTTTCATAAACTCATTGAGACTTTGTGGCAATAATATTACTTGGCAGCGTAATATGGCATATTCATTACTCTCGAAGCAAAATGATTTTTCTTTACATTTTGTGATCCAGATTCCTCAATTAGATGCATGCTTGCAGCTTTCATTGAAGTCAATGGGAGTTTTATAGCTGTCACTGATAGCAGATACTGGCTCTTTATTTCTGAATGTGAAATGCCCACGGTTTTGTTTTGTCAGTTAAACTAGTAACGAACAGGTTCTGCTCCCACATCTCTGTGCTGTATTTAAAATTGTCTTAATATGAAATGAAATATTTCTGTTGAGTCATTTCAAAGTTATCTCTTTCCTAGCAAGAATAAATTCAGTCACATTGGCTTGTCTTGACAACAAATCTTTAAGTATCCAAGGTGGTTCAAGGTTTTTAAAGTTGCACCTCCTCTACAGTAAAACAAACTTACCTGTGTGATGCTTAAAACTGTGGACAGAATTCTGGTTGTGAAATAGTTATTAGAGAAATCGTCTCACTTCCTATGATTTGTATTGCAGCCTTTTGATGCATCTCTGTGTCCTTGTTACTTTTTCTTTTACTGCAGCTATACACAGAACAAATGACTTCAGAGATTTTTCTACACTAAGCTCTAAATACCTTCCCAGCTGCTCTGAGCACTGTTTGGCTGCTCCTTTTCATGTGTATTCCCTCTTTTCTGGCTTATAGTGCTGCAGCACTCCCAGCTAAGTTGCCCATTGTAGACGTATGTTAGTGATGGAAATAGTCATAATAGTTGGTCAAGAGGACCAACTCAGAACAATATGTAAATATCTGCTACCTCTTGCTTGTCTTGTAATTCCCTGAGGACTTCTGGGAATCAACCCCAGAAATCTCATACAGTTGATAATCACCTGAATTGTAGTGTTTTCTGGGAAGAATCATAGGGAGTTAATAAAAATGCTGAGTGTCCTTCAGACTTGGAGAGTGATTAGAGAAGTTAAAGGGGGACGAGAATATGGTCCAGGACTGTAGCTGCATGTGAGACCATGTACTGATGAGTCGAACTGACATTCCCACAAAAACATCTTGGGTCACATAGGAATATTAACCAACTGAGGAGCTTGTCTTCCGGGCATGTTTGGCTCTCCATGTTTTCTGCTGCCTTTCAGGGAGGACTCCAGTGTGGTAGTGCTACATACCTTCCTTCTGCCATTGTGAACTGATATGTTCATGGCACTGGTACTATCCTAAACTTACTCCCACTCGGGGCTGTTATGCTTCCCAAGTCACAGAAGAGGTCGTTTTAATGACAACTTTCTAAAAAATCCAGTTGTCTCCTTGTTTTAATGCAGAAAACTATTTAACAGTTGCTTAGTTTCCTTCTCGCAGAACTATACCTATATTCTTGCATATAGAGACACACACTCAAACACTTAATACTACAGTCTTAAGCAATTGATGCTGCTGTCATATTTGCAAGTAATCTGCTCTACCATCATTGCTGCGACCTTTCAGACCACTGAATGTAAGTCGGATTCTTATCCTCAGTGGTCTCTGTGGCAAACTAAAATTGCTCACAGATTGTGTTCTAACAGTGCCTATCAAGTCAGATGACAATGCAAGAAGCATATCGTCGTTCTGGTTGCACTGGCCTATTTCCAGTGCTACTCCAACTGCAGTGTTTTACAGTGCAGTCTGTGATTTATTGAGGGTGGGTGCACCTCTGTTAGCTGTCACATGCTTGCTCATAGCCATTGTGTTTGCCCCGACTTCTACTCCCTGTTGATGGAAATACCTATTCTTGTTCTTAAGCCATCAAATCTGTGAAAACATTATTGGCTTTGTGGATTTGGGCTTTTTAGACTGACATGTTACAATAACATCATGCCAGGTAATCAGTGGAAGACACTTCACATACTGCCAAATTTCTGCCAGATTTGCATCTTTCTTTCCAAGGACGTCTTGGAGTCCAGGCAGGTGTTTCAGCATTCAGAAATTGGAAGTAGTGTGCAATGCCAGGCCCCTAGGAAGAAGACAGTGTGAAAAGAAGCAAGTGCAGAGTAGCAGGGGTAGTACTGGAAATTCTCCTTGTGGGCTATTAAAATCATATCTCCTGGCATGATCCCATGGAAAGATATATGTAGATTATGTTCTCCTGCAGAAAGCAAAGTGACCCTGAACACAAGTTTCATTCATTGCTAAAGAAAGGCTGTGATTAGACTGAGGGAATAAAAGGATCAATAAATATGTTTTCTGCAGAAATTGGTAGGTAGATGAATGAAGAACACTGTTTTTCAGTTCATCCACTGGTGCTTCTCATGTGACTGTAACAGCAGCAGTCTTACAGTATCTCGCCTTTGTTAGACCTTTCAATTTTATAATTTGTCAGTTTGCACCAGAAGATCAAGCAAGGAGGAAAATACTTGTGTAAGCCAATTTAGATGACCTCTAGATCTAGAGCCCAGATCCTCAGAGCCCTCTTTTGGGGTGGGTGGGCTTGAACTGTAATTCTTATAATGACATTGACCTCACTGGGCTTTCTTCAGGATCCCTCTCTCCTCTCAGACATGCAATGGAGAAAATCAGGTGGGAGATAGTTCACTGTTTCGCTGCTTCTCTGAAATTCTACGTTCAAGCGACTGCAGGAGTATCAGGACTTAATACATTCTTTCCTGGCTTAACAGAAATAATAAAAAAAAAAAGTGTTTGCTTGGATATCTTGGTGTTCATAGTCTGTTTTCATCATCTGTCCAGGATTGTGTAAAAGGGGCTGGTATGAAGCTAGATTAAAGAGGCTCAAAGCGCAGCTGATCTGTCATTTAATACATTGTCAGTAGAAGAGGCTGTCTGAATGCTGCAGTGGGCTTTAGATCTTGGTTCCATCAGCTCACAGTAGAGATCAGGTGAACCACTGTACCTCATAGAGTGAAAACCTAAAACCATGGATCTTTGCCACAAATCTGTGGCATGTGGCCAGTTAAGGTTGGTATTAGTGGCAGGAGAGTCTGAATATGCTCTAATCATACCTATCCCAGCAGTGCTTTTAGTGCAGTGCCAGGATGGTCGTCTTGACAGACTTTTGAGAACTTTCTTCTTTAAACACATACAAAATGGGGAGGGCTGAAAAAGGGAGGAGAGAGAGTAGAAGATAGGAAAAGCTTTAATGCTGCTGATGTGGCTTCTTTAATTTGCTGTCAGTGATGCCACCGATGTTAATTCTGGCAGGGTTAATTATGAGAAATTAAAAAGCCGCTCAGAACAGACTGTACCCTTCGTACTCCAATAAAGAGGCAGCTCTGGCGTGAGAAAATTTCTTCATTAATATATATCCCCAAAGGGCTCCCGCGTACAGCTTTCTGAATATGAATCATAAACTCCCGGGGACCCTGCAGGAAGCAGGGGAGATGGGATTCAGAGGAGATTGACTATGTTACTTTTACAGCTTCAGGAGAATGATGCTCGGGCTGGCAGGAAATCTCAGTGCCGGTGACATTTGGAAAGAAGAATTTATTAATTTGCACGTTGGCATGTTACAAGCTTTGAAATATGGTTTTAAATACGTTCTGTACGGACACTGCTGTATCAATGTTCGGTACGTCTGTCTGTAATACATGCAGCTGTTAACATGGAGCTTGGCATAAGCATTGTAATTGTTTACCATTTAGTATTTTGCAAAAATGGCTTTAGGGCATGCATTTATTTCTCAGGAAAATTTCACTGGCTTCTCACAAACTAGGCACTATATACCCTTAACCTAATACATTATACTGAATGGTAATGTGATTATACTAGATACATTGTAGAAAGTAAACAGAGAAGAATACCACAGATGATATAAGCTGAAAAAAGGATGTGTCCCAGAACAATAATCTATAATTTATATTAGTATAACTTGGCAAAGCCACATTACCAAGCAAATGTAAGTGCAAATGGAACTAGATAAAAGTGAAATACCTCAGTGATACTAATTTTCAGCAGAAATAAAGCCCTGTCGTTAAAGAATGATGCACTTAGACCATTTGCGGTGTAATTCTGATGCTGACACGGTGTTCTGCAGTGCTGGTGCAATTTTGAAGTCTCTTCCCAGGAAAAGTATTAGGGTCTGTAAGTCATTACTACAAACAAAGCAGTTAAACAAAGTTAACTTACAGTACAGAGGTCTAAAAGGAGGCCAGAGAACTAGTTTTCATGAGAAAAAGTTGTCTTTTTTTCTCCTCTAATAGACAGTGAAGCACCAATATATGGCCTTTCATTCAAGAATCTCAGCCATCTTCAGAAACTTTAATTAATTAACTTTAATAGCAGCTGTAGTCCAGGAGTATTATTTTGAAACTTGATGTAAATGGTCATTCAGAGTACTGAGAAAAATCAGTTGAGATGGACCTCTAAGAAAAATGAAACATTACTTACAGCAATTGAGAGTACTTAGGGGCAACCTCTTAGGAGAAGTTATTTAAGCAGATTGCTTCTTCAGACAGGTTACATTGTATATTACTATTGCAATTAGCAGTGTAACTTCGGGCAGCAAGGGTCTGGAGTAGGATGTGGAACTTGTGGGAAACTTGTGTGCATCTGCAGTCCCAGCGTACCGGGATCTCTGTTATGACAGCTCTTTGTACACCAAGTTAACCCTGCTTATCAATATAATTTTATTTTTCCACTTGCTTTGTTAACATGGAGCTAGAGGTACAGGTAGTCTGACTGGCACATACAAGACCACAGCACAGTATGATGCAGTACTGCTGTGACTGAGGAACGGAGGCAGAAAAGCTGATGGCCATTTTCTTTGTTCCAACAGTAGAATCCCACTTTCTACCTATATAACTAAACATCTGCTATCAAAACTAAGGGAAAGATTAGGTATGTGCTATAAAAATGGCATTTCCTTTGCCACTGAAAAATTACTTTAACATTTCCAGGAATAAAGACCTTCTTTGTTTTCTCCAATTCTAATCCCTGTCTCCAATTTCACCTTAGAAGTGTGTGTCCCTCCCAAACCCTGAATCCCTGCTGTCACCAGCTGTGCATTTCTTGGCAGAAACCCACTTATCAATGTTAAGGATGAACTTTGAGGCTCATTGAATCATTCATTGTAATCCTCATGTAACAAACATAACATTTCAGCAAGATTTCTAATTACCTTTTGACTGTTTTTTTCATAATGCCCTGTTGCTGTTGGAATAGCTCTCATGGCATACACAGAAATAACATTAGACTGTAAATCTATCGACTGGAGCAGTAGTAGGAAGAAAAAATGTAGAAGGGGAGAAGGTCATTTTTATAATTAGTGTAATATATCAACATGCTAGGAAGCTGAAATGGAAGAAGTTGTTAGAAATGGAAATTTGACTGAAAGCAAAAGTTCATCTGCGAGTCTCTTCTTCTCCACTTCCCTTCTGTTACCTTACTCTCCAGAGCAACCCTTCTGACAGCTCCTGCGTGTACTGTTCTCACAGGCTGAGTGTGCAACCCAATACACGTGCAGGGCTAGCTGCTTGTACCCTCCTGGAGGGCGACTGCTTTAAAATATTCACGTAGTCACGCAGTAGAGATGGGCACCATTCTCAAATGACTCCAAACCACTGCTTCCAAAGCCCTGAGGGGAGTAAAGAAGCAGACCAGTGCCGGATTGGGTTATGCAGCTGTGTCTTTACTTATTGAGATCTACATAGATCAGTTAGAAAGCACTGTTTGTGCCCAGGCTTTGGTAAGTGGCAACGACTGGCTGTGCAATAGTTCCCAGCATTAAAAGGAGGAGTAGCAGCATGTGAGTCTGAGATCTGTGGTGAGGATGGTCAAAGTCTAGTCAGATAAGTCTGATGTACTGATAGACCCGGCATCAACTGGGAATCAATATACAGACTACTGTGACTGGGAAAGGCTGCTGTAAAACCCTTTCAAAATCTTTTGATTTCTCACAGTCTTTCCCAGACATCAGCATATTATTTAGGCAAAGATCATGAAAACTGCTCTGTTTCCAACTGGATTTTTCATCTAAAATGCAGCTCACTCGCAACTTGTTACTGTCTAAAGAGAATGCTAACGCTGCCACATTTCCTCATTAGCTTTGCATAAGACAGACTCCTGTGTCACAGCTGATGGAGCCTTTATGAGCCTTTTAGCCAAATGACTGATGTTTCCCTCGTTATGTCAGATCTGAGGGCACTGCTGGCATCTTTCTTTATTCGCTGTCTAACACCATCAATCGAGCAGCTGCCATGCACCCATGATCAGGCTGATTATTAAAATGTGGTCAGGAGGCTGCCGACACCAATTTTCTTTCATCTGAAGAGGCCAATATACACTGGCTCAAGCCGACAGTTATGTACATGGAATATTTAGTGCAGGAACCAGCAGGTAAGGCTGAGGCTGATTCCTTACAACCTGGATCCAGTCCATTGGGATTATCATTAAGATGTTATAGAAACAATGGTGATGTTTGGTTTGGGTTTTTTTGGTCTCCTTTTTAAAATAGGGATGTTGTACTTTTTGTTGAGGGACACTTTCTCTAAAACCCAGCCCTTCCTGTAATAACTAGATGTCCCTGGTGATGAGGGGTCATAGCCACTGAACTTGAGTCCTGCTGAAAATGGACCTTGCAGGGTTACTCACCCCTGTGGTGTATTATACTAGTTTTGCTCTGCTGTCTCCTCATTCACTGATATGTCAGTGTCTTTCTAAGGGAGACAGACCTTGCCATCTTTCTGATGCTAATAGTAAAAAGAGTCTTCTGCATAAAGTGTAGTTCAGAGCCATGGGCTGACCCAGCATGTCAAGGATTGATTGAGCAGGAGCTTAAGCTCACCTGGAGTTTCCCTACCAAAAGCAAACACACCAGCTTGGCTGTGTGTTTAGGTGTGCAGCTGGGAGCTGTCCTGTTAACCCCCTTCTGCATTTGGGGGTCCCATCGTGAGTGGCTTCCTCTCCAAATAGTAAGTTCAAATCTATATTTCTAATGCACTTGTCATTTTCATATTTAAGGATGACCTGTGAAGGTTTGATTGATTGATTATTTATGTATTTATTTTTATTTTCAACATTTTCTTAACCCTAGGGACATACGTATTTTTTAAAGGAATATTTTAAGTTTAATGATTATCAGATCTAGCTGTCTTTGTTGTAGTACAGCAATGTGGTTGTGACTAAAAGGTTTTGCTGAACAGATGTTACGTAGGGGTTTTATGCATAGCCTCATGTACATATTATGAGTATAGCACAAGGGAGAAGGAGGGGAAAAACCAGGTTACAGAGCAAGGGGGTCTATCACTGACTTTCACCAAGCTCTTATTGAAAAAAAGGGGGCAGAAGTTTTATGCTCCGATGTAGCAGATCCCCTCCTCTTATCCTTCTCCTGCCCTGTTTCTTAATGTGCCCAGGCCTCCCTTTCTCTGCATCATCTTTTCTAAAGCATACTGGTCTATTTAAATGGTTTCTGCCTTTGTGAGACTGTTCTCTCCAGTTGCTGCAGTATCTAGACCCAATCTGTAAGCTCACTGGAGAGGAATTCTAGGAGCTGTGCTGCTCCCTTGGTTTGAGCATTTTTATGCTGTCTACTATGATCCTACAGGCAATGCAAACCCGAGCTCTATCACACTATATAAATACATTTTTTCACGATTTAGTTTTTACTTTCCTGGAAAAAAAAAAAAGAAAAAAAGAAAAAAAAAAAAAAAAAGAGAGAGAGAAAAAGTACTAAGCTGCCTGTATTGTATTCCTTGGGGATGGAGATTCCTCATAGACCCCATGATAATCAAAACCACCCTTAGACTGCTAATTAGCTACATAGCACTGCTGAGCACTGAACACTTTTATTGTCTGTCTCAAGTTCACACCCAAGAGGTTATTTCTCTCCTGAAGAAATCCCTCTCCTTAGGGAGAGACTAGAAAGGACTAGACGAGAGTGACTGAATTATCAAGATGCTGAGAGTGAAACCCCAGTTACTTTGAAACCTGTTTTGTTCCGGATGTGTCTGTAGGAGGGTTTGCTGTGAGAGTTGGTGTAGGGACATGTCATAAAGGCGGCAGTTGCAAAAAGAAGAATGTTTGATTATGGTCTTAAATCTCCAGACAGCTGTATGTGTGTGGTGTTTTTATGACAGTAATTTTGTGTGGCTGAGTGTCCACGTGTGTATGATGGTGTGTGTGCTGAAAATTCAAAAACCATGGTCCTGTGCAGTTTTTGAACCCTTATTCTGGAATGCTACAGAATCAACACAAATTCAAGTGGCATGATATTCTATGGTATTAAGTGAATACGTTTTTCATGGCCCACCTGCTAGTGTAACTAATTAACAACCATTCTCATTAATTACATTGATCAGGATCATAAAATAATTTCAAATTGCTGAATATGATCAACAGGAGTAAAATGGTTTCACTTTAATCCCTTAATGATTTTTTCATGATTAATCAAACAAAATGTATGTAGTTATTTGATCCATTTTTTCTTCTTGAAACTGCAACTCAGGGCAATTACCAGAGACATAAAGTTGGTGCAAACAGAACTACATTTCATCTGCTAGCTAATTAAGCAATAAGGCACGATAGGATAAGGGGTGTGTGAGTTGTAAGGAAATCACCCCCTGAGGATTTGGGGGGAAAAAAAAAAAAAGAGTACACACAAGGACCTCTACTCCCCTAGGAATTTGATTATCTTCTTATAACCACATACCCTGCAATTGCCTTCTTGCTAGCAGGAAGTTAATTTAAGATTTTAAATGAAACTGAATTAGAAGGAAAAAAAAAAAGTCTTGCCAGAGTCTGATCAGAGCAATGGTGAGCTACAGTCTCAGGGTCCAGCTGGAAGGCTCACCAAATCACATGTCATTTACAACTTGTAAATATCCAGTCACCAGCTTTTTTCAATAAAGCCAGTGGTTACTGCTGGGTCTTTGGATGCTGTATTGGCTTCAGACAGTTGATAAACCCTGAACTCAGGCTATTGAACTGGGATGTTAAGTATTGGTAGGTAAACTATAAAGATGCTTCGGTATATGTATGTGCACAAAATAACATGAATCCAAAAAAAGGTTTACAATTATGTTAGTCATAATTTATTATACTTTTATTACTTCTCATTATCCCAAATTACTGAGACATTAACAGCGTCTTGCATGGCCACAGAGCTAGAACGGTTTATAGCCGTACTGACATACCAGCAGGTTTCTCTGCAACAGCCAGGCAAATTCAGTCATGTGTTCCTGTGAAAACTTTACCATGCAAACGTTTTGTACTTGAGGCTTGGAGACTTTTTCCTGATTTGATAGCTAAGCTTCTGTGGCTTACCCAGCAACAGAAATACAATAGTGTAGTCTGTCATGGTAATGCTTTCTGTGTGGTCATAAAGATCCACAGTATTTAACCTAGTTTTGCATGAAATAACTAGATTTAGATCAATCGCAGTCAGTTTGTAGAAGAGAGAGAGAATATTAACTTGGTCTTGAAATGTGATTAATTCCAATTTGGTGTTTTCAAAGATAAGCGATGCTCACAATCCTGTTAATTAAAAAATTTGGAGTTTTCCATTTTAGTTCATGCACTATTTTTTAATGAAATAAGTTTGTCTTTTTGCTTCTTATTATGACTGATGCCTGGCTCAACATGCCACAGGCTTCCTGAAGGAAAAGTGGTGTGTACTTGTTGTGACCCTATGAAATGAAGACAAATGGTCTTATGCATGATACATTATGGGCTTTATGACATGCATAAATATACAGTAGATTGTATCCTTTCCATAAAAATGTTCTTAGATTTCTAATATTGTGTTATAATGCGGTTTTGTTAACAGGATGACAAATAGTAAAAATACGTAGGTATTAAAATAGGATTCCAGATTTGTGTGCTGTTCATTCAACTGTCAGCAATTGCTGCCTCTCAAAGAGCAGTCTGACATTGACCTTGCTAAATATTCATTTCATGTCTCCACCATCGCTTGATTAAGTCAGGAAACTTTCTGTGCGTAGCTGTACTTGGCATGAGTCTGACGGCCATGTGGAAACAGTTTTTTGGTCAGGGTTAGGAATGAGCTAGACCTTGTTAAAAACTAAAAAAGCACAGGAGTTAGCAGATTTGCATGATCTAGAATCACTGGTTTCTTATGAGAACTACTGGTTTCACATCTTATCTTTAGTGTGCAGCAGTTGTCAGGCCTGCATTATATATTAAGAGGAGGAAATGTCAGTTATTAACGTACTGTAAGTGGCCTGGCTAGGAATACAAAATGACCTTTAAACTAAAAATGACAAAAAAAGGGAGGGGAAATAAAACATAGATTTACTTTACAATTTGCTTTAGTATTTTTATTGAGTGTGTTTGTCATCTGGATTTTACATCTTGCTTATGCTGCTAAGCTCAACCACTAATAAAAACAACGATGACAAAACCAATAATCATCCTTAAAGTTTTACTGCTCTCTGAGAGTATATGGGGTGTGTGCATGTGTGTGGTGTTTTATCTGTGCCCGCATTGCTCAGCCATGACCTCTAAAGCCTCAATTGAAAGCCACTATGCTAAGAAGTTGCACTGTGCTGAGGTGCAAGTCACCCATTAACTGACAGGTTGCGGGACAGATTCTGAATGTGTGGGAAGTTGTGCATCAGGTGCTCTGCGGTACTGTGGAGCCGTGTTATTCGACTTGAGCTTACTCTCTGATCCTGGATATTATTTGGAAAAAAAAAAATTTGGAGCAAATTCTGTGATTTTAAAAATTAGATTGTCTAATTATTGTTGTTAATCAAGAAGGCAACAGGGTGTGGGAATGTTTATACCTGTAGATATCTGTGTGTTTCGCGCTTTTGAAGTAAGCAGCAGTCAGAGTTGATAAATGTCTTGGCTGGAATTTAGCAACACAATGAACCTCTGTATAGATATCCCACATGGTATCAATTGAAGCTCCATTTAAGACCTAATCGTTGGCCCATACAAGCAGAGGAAAGCTTGGCTAGACAGATGGAAAGAGCTGCTTTAAGAAGGGATCAGAAAAGGCATTGCTACTCGGCTGGCCTAAATCCACTAATCTGATGTTATTATTAGCGATAAGGAGCAGCGACCAGGATAAAATCTCATTCTCTGCAAATGTCATTTAAATAGGACTCTGATATTTTCCAGTCAAGTAGACAGGCTTTAGTCAAATAGTGAGCACTTTATTTGTAAATGCAGGAGGAAAAGAAAAGCTTTAGTTCAGCAAGTTCTTAAGATGTCAGCTTACCAGTATTGATTAATCGTTCAGCAGTGGCAGCTGCTTCTTTATTAAAAGGGTAGCTCTCCATACAAAAGATATCAGATGTAGGAAATGTTTGTTGACAATTTACCTTTTCTCACAATGTGGCAAGAGCTCAGTCTGTTACACATTCCCCTGCTTTCTGGCCCTGCAACTCAGATAATACCCATGAAGGAATGTATTAGTCCATCTGCACAAGGTAGATTGTGGCAGCTGGACTCGGCTGGAAATGTCGCTCTGTTTGAAACAGACCTGCAGCACCAGTTCCCAGCATGGGAATTAATTTGTGGAGAGCTGGTGCTGCTTAGGAAAAGCCTTTGGTTTGGCTGTGTATGGATGTTTGGAGCATACACAAAAATACAGCCTGATGAAGCCAGAGCAAAGAATGAGACAAATGCCTGAACTCCACATAATGAGGGATATGACCTAGGGTGCATCATTGTCCCTTTGCATTTTAAATGTTTTAAAACCTTTGATTTCACCCACTGCCATATCAAGTGGTTGGTCTAGTAATTTGTTACACCACCCAGGTATCTGGAGGTGTGCACGGACAATGGGGACTTAATGCAGCTATGCACAGGTAGATGTTCCTAGCTGAGTATTTTCTTCTATCTCTTTGAATACATTTCTCCTTAAACTTGGGACGTGGAAATTTGAATGTCTGATTATGTGGACTCTCTCCATGGAAAAAGGCAGGCAATTAGATACATTTCAGGCTGAAGTGATTGACCTCTGGAGTCCCCCCTTTGCTAGTGCAGGGGAAGCTGATGTGTTTAGTGTAGACCGCTGTCACCTCATTTCCTGACTGTATTTCTAGAACAAATAAGTTGAATTCCACTAACTGATTGTGGGACAGCGGCAGCAAATATTGCATGAAGTACTGGGATCACAAGCCAGGCTTATCCCATTGCTTATATATTTACTTGCCAAATGCACAGCTGACAAAAGAGACAGTTGCTTTTCCAAGGGATTAGAAGGGAACTTAAGTCACATTGGCATGTATGTATTTTCTTATAAGTACAGTTAATAACCAAATATTATTCTGGAAATCTGAATAGTTTCTTTGCTGTACACCACCCTTGACTGAATCTCCCATCTCCCAATTCTTCTTTTGGTTTCCTCTTTCAATCTCTGCTGTCCTGCCATGTTCTTTGGAAGTAAAGCAGTCTGAATTTGGCCTCAGCTTTCATGGAGGCAGGGGAATTAAAATGGATTTAAACCCACAAACTCTTGTCTCACCTTTAGCAAATACATAGCTATAGAAATAAAACAGAAATATGCTTTTAAATCCTTGTAATTACTGAATGCTGAACACGCTTATTCTTGAGTTAGTATGCTGGGGTTTTTTGTATGTCAGATACATCTCATGCTAGTGCCTGCTTGATGAGAACATGTCCAATGTAGCCGGTCATATTAAGTGAAGTTGAAACTATTCACTGTTTGAGCTATGGCTGGATAAACCAATTAAGGTCTTACCCAAATCTTCACTGTCATGTCCAAGTCCTTGGGATGCAGTAAAGAATTTGATTCCTTGTCCTTTTCATTTAGGTGTTTTTGCTTTATACAGCACACTGGCTTCTAGTAGATACTGGATGTATGAGCTTACTTCAGGAAATCTCGATTTATGGTTTCTATGAACTTCTGTTCCAGTGAGAACCCAAATTAATTTTTGAGCTCTTCAGGGTGGTTGCCTGTGACTAATTGTCCTAAACAGTTTTTGCAGTGGGTGGTGAAATATTTGTTATTTGTCTCTGACCTGATAACTGCAAATTTTCATAAAGGTTCTGTGATAGTATTTATTATTATAAAGGTTTTTTTAAAAATTGAAGTGTCTGTGTCACTCAAGCAGACCAGATTTTACTTGTCTTCTGTTGTTAGTGAGACTGTGACATTCTGTTCATCTCAAATGCCTGTAGGTATAGTTTGGGTTTTTAGGTGTTCTGAATTAGTAATTTATGGAGTCATCCAGCAGTAAATTCACCCGTTGACCTTTGTTCGTGCTGTCCGACTATTTATGGTTGAGAACCCAACTGGGGCAATCTGGTGGATAATGTATGTTACTGTGGTGTGTCAGACAGTTATTTTTATTTAGAAATCAAGATTCATTTGTAAACTATGTTTGGAAAATGGCATCATCTACACTTATTAGCTCCATTTACTTACTAAGCGCTTGTATAGAGATCAGTAGGTGACTTTACCGTATAGTTTTGTCCAAGATTTATATTTTTAAAAGAGACATAGTATTAATTGAAACGTCAATAAAACTGTTCACTGTTGATATTACGCTAAATGGAATAAGCAGTTCCCTAGAGTTGACATTTCTTTACTTCTTACAGTAACTCTTTTAAAGGATATGTAGACTTATAGAAGCCAGGGTTTGATATAACTTGATACAGATATGGCTCAACATCATATAAATTTCATATTTGTCTTGCAAATACTGTTGCTTCTCTGTTGTTAGCTGCTTTGAGCAGAAACTGGTATTAAATCTCTGTGGTGGATATAGAGTACTGCCCAGTGGTAGTGAGTGAACCTGGTCCCAGGGAGTAGAGAATATTTTCACTTGTGATTTGCCATCTCCAACCAAGGTAAAGCACCAGGCTCCCCAGATAAAAAACATATTTCACATTGCTCTGTTACACTGTTTGTATAATCCTTATTAAAAAAAAACAAACCAAACAAAAAACACCAAAAAGCACCACACCCCCCAAAAAAAAACCACAACAAAACACCTCAACAAACAAACTCAAATCCAAACAAACAGAATGCAAACCCCCACCAAAAAAACCCAAACCAAACAAACAGAACCCCCTCAACACTCCCAAAGCCCCCAACCAAACCAAAACCAAACACCATCACTCCTCTAAAATACCCAAACCTACACTAACTTACTTAAAATGACAAAGTTGGAAGAATCAAAGAGTTGCTGTTATGTTCCTATCTGTAAGTCATGATCTAATTGTAAAATATCTAATTGTGGCTTTATAGGGAAGTCAGTAGGATTTGAGAGCATCCAGTTGTGTTTGAAGAGCATAATGTAGAAAATGAGCTAAATAGTATTTAGGCCAAAGTTCTGTCCTCTGGTACACGTGACAGTCCTTTGTTCCTGGCAATACTTGCCCATAGGTGTCTGAGGACAGCACTTGGACTGTTGTTTTAGCGAGAGTTAGATGTAAGTCAGCTTGTTATCAATGCCCCCCACCTACAAATTTCACTCCTATTACAAACTGATAGTTTTAATTTTCTGAGAACAATTACTGACACCAGTTACCTGCTTTTAAATACCCGGTATTCTAAGTACCAATATAATGAAATGGAGGAGGAAAGAAATGTGGCTACATTTTTCCCCATTGTTTTTATGTGGCACCTCCAAATACCTTCTGTGAACTCACCTTTAGTAACTGTCTGTGGAGTCAAAAATTAACTGAAGTTTGGGGAACCTTCATTTCTTTTTAATTAAGAACCAGTGTTTAAATTATATGATGCGTGGACTGTGTTTTATTGAATTGAGCACAAATACATTCTGCCAGCAATGCCACTTTCTGCTGGGAGGAGCTCCACAGTGTCCTGTAGGAAATGACTGATGTGAGAACAGAGGGATCCTTTGCAACCCGTGCTGATGGATTTGAAAGATGCAGTTGTGTATTATTTTCTAAAACACATCTAGAACATAAGATGGTTTTGGTGTTAGCTCCTAGGGACCACAGGAATGCAAATTGAGAGCACTGTATTTATAAAATAAAAATAGGTGCTGGTCTGAAGCTGTCTGCTAGAGTAGAAATGAATTTTAAATTACATGTGCCTGAGGCTTTACCTTACTTGCCGTGGGCAAGGCAGATCCCCCAGCCATGGCACTGTGTGCACAGCTATGCTACTGACAAAACACTGCTTTGGGAATAACTGAACCTATACATTTTGTAAAGCTTTTCCTTCTGCTGAAAAAATATTACCAGATGATGATTTTATTTTATTTTATTTTATTTTGGTCATCCTGCCTGAATATTTACTCTGTCATGCTCAAGTTAATGCAGAGTTAAATACAAGGCTGAACTTCCACTCTGGCTGAAAGTGGTGCTCTGCTAATGCCATCTATGAATCTGAAGCTATGAGCCAGATTAATGGAAATGAGATGTTCCACTTTTCCACCAGCCCTAAAAGTGATTCCCTGCCGAGTGCAGAGGAGACTTGCTTTCTGCTTAGTGTAATTATAAAAATCCAACCAGACCAGCAGCGTTTGACAGTATCAGCTTCCAGAATCAGCAGAATCAAAATATCAGCCCAGTGTTGCACATCCTACTTCTTATTTTTCTTGGAGCTCTTTGGTAATGCTTGTATTTTTCAGAGGAAGATTAAAGAGAAGTTTTCATATGGTGATTTTATAGTTTTTTAATCACTAGTCACATGTGGAAGCATGTAAGCAGGGACAAAAAATCCAGTTCTTGAAGTATTTTGTTTGTTTGTTTGTTTGTTTTGCTTACTTGCTTTTCAGTGCTTGATAAGGTACAGATTATCTCTGCTTAATTGTAAAGACACAGCACTGCTGAGTAGAGCTGTTGGATTGAGTTGGATTGCTCATGTGAGTAAGGGCAAGTTCAGGCCTTTTTTGCGTTGCTTGTGTCTCTGCTTCCTATGAATATAAAATGTCTTTTGCAATGGTAATATCAAATGGTGAAACTAACACTGGAGAGTTTAATATTTACAAAACCTCACTAAAATAAAGAGCTCTGGAGATTTGATTCCTAAGTCCTGAAAGCAAGTATAAGAACCTCCCACATCCATGGATGTATGTTGAGCAGAAATGAAACATTTAGATTTTGCTTCTCTTTTTCTATTTATGCCTTTAGGGGGCTGTAGTAGAAATGGAATACATAATGTATTGACAGGAGATATATATTCCACTTGTGAGTAAGGCTCTGAATCCTCTTGGCTTCACTGTTTCTGAATCATCATGTCTTTCCTCAGTGGAGAGATAAATATGGCATTCACTTCAACCCATTTAGCCCATTATTCATTTTTATAAAGCAGGACCAATTAAGACATTCTTTTGTGTATTTGCACATTCTACATATGGAGCAAAAGGGAGTTAAAAATATCTGTTGCAGCAAATGTGACAGGATGCTCTCTGAATACTGAACATGTTACTCCTGCAACTCCTCTGAGCAGTAAACTGGCTTTCGGGAGCTGCTGAAAAACACAAAATAGACACTTGTTTGGTTTTGGTTTTGCTCCATTTCTGATTTGTAAGATGCAAAGTCACCCCTTTGCTTATCTAAAAAAGTGCATTCCTTTCCACTTTCACGGCTGCCTGCTACTGAATAGACAGTGCATAGGTGCAGCTCTGTGGCCATGCACAGAGGCAGAAGTGACCAAAGAGTTTCTAAGGTAAATATGTCGATTCCAGGAGTGATCTGTATTAGGTAGCACTGGTGTGTCAAAATGAATTATTTTATTGGTATTGCTGCTTTTTTTCAGAACATGTGTTTTGACTTTTTGTTCAGTCTCTGAGAGTTTGAGAAGACAACAAAGTTAAAAATAATAATTTGGAACCGCCCCCCACAGCTTGCACCTAAGGTAGACTTGAGTATAACAGCCACAACTGTTCCTGACTTGATTTTAACAGAATGACAGACAACAGGATTGTCAATTT